>FTPT01000253.1:0-17075 GCA_900156845.1 Coprinopsis strossmayeri | reverse complement strand
AACTAAGAATTGAGTGGGGCTAAACTACGAGCAAGCCATGCGACCGTAAAATCAGACACCACCAAGTTCCCTGTCTATCGTGTACCGTAGTACTAATACAGAGCAGCTGGTTTCGTGCCTTCACCTTGATATGTTATCGAAAGGGTATGGTTGCCCACAGGCACTCCGCGTGTCCCGAAAAAGGTATATGGCGGGTAGCTGACATGGTAGGCCTCCTGGTATGGGATTTGAAAGGCGAACGGCTTTTGGGAGTCTAGAATGTATGAAGCATTGGTATCTGAGAAATTCCCGATGTAGGATGAGTAATAACCTTCAGACGTTGCACTGAGAGACATATCGTAGAAATCTATTGTGACACGAACTCATTTGACTCGGATCAACACAGGGAAGGCCCGGCTTTCAACCACTTTGTTTCGCATCTTTCAGGGTTGGGTCGAAGCGAAGCGATACGAGCGATAGAACATCAGGTATTCCCTGCTCAGAACATCACATATATTACTCGGTCCGCGATTACTATCATGTACACCCTGCGCGCTTAATTTGACAATAACGACACTAGGCGCTTAGATAGCAAATTTAGTTTAACATTCAAGTTAATTATGGATCCATCGGGGTACTCGTGATACTAATACCGATACTGATACTGTAGGATTCGTAATAATCACATACACCTTAGGTGCTTGATTTGCCGATAACGAGACGAGGCGCTCCAAGTCTTCTGAGCCAGTCGGTAATCCGTTTCGAAACCCTACCTCACACCTCTACACGCTTCACTCACTTGTACGTGGGCTGGGATCCTCATCGGAGATTCGTACCCTGTACGCTGCGCGCTTGATTTGACAATTGCGAAGTTAGTAGATGCTTTGTGACACAAATCAGCGAACAGGTCTTACTCGGGGTACATACAGGCGCTTAAGAAGCTTCTACGCACTTTGGTCAAACCCGAGAAAAATCATGCTCAATTGATTATCAACTCGAAGGTCAGAGGTCGAAAAGTCTGATCTAACTCAAGTCGAAAGAAGAACGAGACCAGATAAATACGATAGCGGGTATATAATCTACAAGACACCACGAATCGGATAGAGGCGACGTCAAAAAGAAAAAACCTAGTCCTACACATTAACACATATGTAGTATAGCAGTTGTTCATAATCCACACATTCGAGCCCTTCTTTGAGTCTAGTCTAGTCGTTCAGTCTGGACGGTTGCCCACCACAGGTCGCTGATAAAGAGTGTCGGTGAAGAAGGTGGCGTCTACCACCCGTTGACTTCAAAGCTTCTCTCCAACGCACTCCGCACATCCGCCACCAAATCCTCCTCCTCCTCAACACCCACACTCAGCCTAACCAAGCCGTCCTCAATCCCGCTCTTCTTCCTCTCCTCGGGCGGGATACCGCCGTGCGTCATGCTGGCGGGGTGTTCAGCGAGGGACTCGACGCCACCGAGTGACTCGGCGAGGGTGAAGAGCTTGAGGGAGGTGAGGAAGGTGACGGCGTGGGCGTACGTTGGGAGCGTGACGGTCACCATACCGGTATATGGGAAACCTTGCGGTGGAGGGGTCGTCGCAGAGGCAGCAGAAGAGGGTACCTGCACCGGCCGGACATCCTTCTCGACCCACCGCTTCGCAGGCCGCGAGAGGGTCTTCCAAGCCAGCAAATGCCGCCTCGCTCGCAACTCGTCACCGCTCTCAGCAGGGATACCCGCGTACTCAATCGCAACGTCCGTTTTCTCCCTGCCTTCGACCAGCCGCTGTTCTTTGACCCAGGAGCGGACGGTGTGAGCGATGGCGAGCGCGTTGGAGCCGTGCGCTTTCATGCGCAGGTGAAGCGTCTTAAGACCCCGTTGGGCGAGCCACGAGTCGTACGCACTGGGCACGGCACCGAGCGCGTTCTGCATGAACCGGAGGGTCTTGTTGAAGTGCGCGAGATGGTCCGGGGAGGGATGCGCGAGGGGTGTATCCTGATCGTCGGTCGTAACACCTGCAAGGTGCTCGCCTTCGATAGAAGGCAAGACGACGGCACCCATCACGACATCCGAATGCCCATTGACATATTTCGTCAGAGAGTGGAGGACGATATCCGCGCCGAGCATGAGCGGGTTTTGGTAGAAGGGAGAGGCGAAAGTGTTGTCGACCAACAGGTAGGGCTGTGCAGGATGCGTGTGTGCGATCCGGGAGAGGAGCGGGATTGAGACGAGCTTGAGGGTTGGGTTTGTCGGGGTTTCGACGAGGATGAGCTGTGGGAGATATGGGATTAGCGGTGCTTTTAGTGTCGTGATTTCGAGGAAGGAGAGAAGAAAAAGGAAAGCCGGATCAAATGTCAACGGGAAGACAGAGAAGGAAGAGGGATGGATATAAGTAGAAGGCGGTCTTCCACCGAAAGATGGAGGATTTGCCGCGACAATACGACTAGAACAACGAAAGAAGCCAGGAAAGGGAGGCAAAGGGATCGTTTGAATGCATGTTCAGGAAGGTTACACACCTTAGTATCCGACTTGATGGCGTTTGTGATAACTTCAACTGAGGCATCCTCCATGGCCACAAAAGTAACTTTTAGACCTTGCACTTCGTTCGCCACGCGCTTGAGATACCGGTAGGTTCCGCCATAGACATCGTTGATGGACACAATGTGGATGGGTGTGTGGGCTAAACCGGGTGCACAGAAGAAGAAGAGAATAACCGGTGTAAGCTCGGATGTCCAAATATCGCAATAACAACTAATAACGTACCGGACTCCGTCTTGACGAACTGCAAGCTTTGCATAACGGTAGCAAGAGCAGCACTTCCACTAGCGAAAGCGAGGGCCTCTTGGCCACCTTCCTCGATGGAGGCCAACGCAGTCTCGAGGGCTCGTCGATTAGGGTTGTCCGAGCGAGAATACTCGAATCCTAATGATCAAAAGCGGAAGAACCGCATAGTCAGCCCAGTCCATGCAATCACGCAATAAAGATGGGAAAGGAGGGGGATAAATCGCGGAGATGATACTTACCACTATGCACACCCGGTTCCTTCTGGGCAAACGTCGTGCTGAGCGAGATGGAAGGGATGACAGCGCCGGTGAGCTTATCCGGCTCAGAGCCGACGTGGATGGCTCGGGTTCCGAAGCCTAGTGGTGCACGAACGTCGAGGTGGACGCCGCCAGCCAACTCGGCGGATGAAGAAGCCGCTGGGGATGTGGGAGCGGTGCTGTCTGGGCTGAGGCTGGCCTCCGGAGTGTTGATGTCTGAGACGGCAGGCGTGTTCAGCCCCGAGCTCAACGGCGATGTTGAGGTGGACGGTACGGCCAATCCGAAATTGCTTGTGCTAGCCATGGTAAACGAAAGAGTATCTCGAAATAAGTTGGGCCTGCGACGAAAAATTGAGTACAGACGAAGGGAGGAAGAAAGAAGGTAAGACTAGGGAGATGAAACGCACCTTAGGTCCTTTTATATTGGCGTATCAATCAGACTAAGCCGATTAAGGTGCTTCGTAACACAGTGGTCTGAGTAATAAAGCAGTGAACTGAGTTTGTCTGCCATTTTTTTATGCCTTTTCAACCGCTCGGGAGGACGGAGAGCGGATCCACCACGCTGGAGTCCATTGCTCATGATGGCGAATCCGCTGAATAACATACGCGCACGTGACCTCCTTCTTGTTTGGCCGGTTCTCCGTCATGTCATCCCCCTTGCAAGGCGCTCGGCCATTTATAAATACAGTCACGACTGATATTGACAGTAGAAATGTAGGAGATAGATGATATGTATGCATAGAACCATTACAGGATCGGATGGTGCAATACGCCGTCGTGCATCCCTACTTGCGTCATTGACCTAGTAAGCGTTATCTACTCGGTGAGACGCTAGGTCCGTTGGGGAGCTTGCATGTTTCCTGCTGAAGTGGGTATAGCTAGTAATTTCTAGTACATAGACACGTAGTATTAATCGTAACTGTCACCTCACTGTCTCCAATCCCCCAGCTCCGGAGCCAAGAGCATCCCCACATGCACCCATTTTCTCAATCATTGTTGGATCAAATAACCTTGAGGATTCGAGCCCATCTACGTCGCGCACCGGATCTCGAGCCATCCCATCCGACTGAGAACATGGTTGGCCCGCATGCTGGGCCATTAGCGCACGGTGAGCAAGGCACTAAGAACTGCCTCTGATAAAGATCGTATGGCTTACCCGAATATGCGCGATTGTTCCCCGACAAGGTCCTTCCACCGTGACTCGCGTAAGTTTATAAATAGCACGATGGCGAGCTTCAATTATAAGCTATAGCCTTATAGCCTATCCGTAATTATACCGGTCTCTTGGATAACTGATGTACGTAGCCAATTAAGGCGAAGGCGTCATAGAGAGTGGTAATGACGCTCAGTCGTAGAGACGTAGCGCGTTGCTATATGGGTGGGGAAATCCATGGACTCGATGTACAGCATCAGGAACCCCCCTATGTACCCGACAGCACGAGGATAACACGAGGACTGCCCGTGCTCAACACGCACTCCGAAACGGAAAATATAAATGCGTTACTGTGGGAGTGCCCAAAGCCACATTACTCCATGTGCCATTACGAGACCAAGTTTAGAGACTCGGGTTGTTTGACCGTGTAGAGCTACTTTAAGGAATACTGCTACATGTTCATCGATCAAGAAGTGTGAAGGATTTATAGCAAAGTGAGTGTCGTAGGAATCACATACCACAACTCCCGGGCCCGGTGCCTGTCAGGATTGGCAGATCGCCCATGTTGACGTGAATGATCAGCTTCAAGTCAAAGTGCTTCCCGCAGATCCTTCCCTCGATTCGACGTGTAAGACTTCTTTACCCAGCCTACAGTAACATTACAATTCAAACAAGTCATGCTATCATCTAAGAGAATCTGGTAATCTATTCATGCCGCGGGTCCTTGCGGCTTATCTCCATATGCCCTCCCACTCAGCTTAAAGTCTCTGCTCTACAGTGGGCTTAACACTCACATACCCAGCCTCCATCCCCCTCCCCTCCTCTTCCTCCGAAATAGCGGCCAAATTCGTCAACTCAAACTTAGGAATAAGATTACTATCCGTCAGACCGAGATCGTCAGACCTCGTCCGGGCAGAATGATCTTGAATATGGAATTTCGCTAGGTCTTTTGAGCTGGATCTAGTGGAATTGGAATTGGAAGTTGAATTTGGGAACGGCACTGTTGAGTTGTGGTTTTGCTTGGATATCGCGTCTCGATAGTATTGCTGGCGATTGAGCGAAGTTATGAGGACGTTCGCGTATCTATTAATCGAGTCAGGGTTAGTCCAACTTGAGCATACTTATTCTCGTTAACCAAGCCAGGGGAGAGATAAAGAACTTACAGTCTTCCGATGACATATTGACTGTGGATTAGAATCGGCGTGAGTACTGAGAGGCGCGAAGAGAAAAGTACGCACAACGCGATATGGATAGCATCATGCGGCCTCGCGAAATACATCACTATATTTCCCGCCGCACAGACCGTCGTCACCAAGCCGTTCTCGACAGTATTCATCGTGAGCGTGTTCAAGAGCCTTTTCGTGCTAGAGAACCGTGTGCGCTCTCTGAACCGCTGAAACTGTCAACCAAACGCCGCTTTAATATTGGCACACACGCATCCCGGGATGAGGCGGGAGGAAACGTACGACAAGGATCATGGCGACCGAGATCAGAGCGTCGCACACGAGAGTAGTGGTGAGGTGTAGTGCGATGACAATAGCGAGACCCCGGCCTGCCGAGGTTTCCTTTCCAAACGCGTACTTGTTTTGGACGTACTGAGATTTGAGATTCCGATGTGAGCGAGGGTTGGAGAGAGAAGAAGCATAGAGAAGGGACGGACCAGGACGGAGATTGCTATTGATACGGCCCATTGCATAACGGCTAGCTGTAGAGAGACAGACATAGCACCGTCAAGTTGAAGTAAACGACCAGTAGGGACTGACGTACGAACGCAATAACGAACGGAGCGATGCGTTGCCCGCTTGCTGAGCTCAAAGCATACAATTTTCTATAGGAGACGCCAACACCCCTTAAGAACAATATGACTGGTAGCGGATGCCCTAGGCTTACTGAGCGAAGAAAAGCTGCGTTATACACCCCACTAAACAGAGTTAGTCAGTCTTGGATCTCTGAAGGCTAGGGATACTTACCGGTTCCGTTGAGAATTGTGAATCCGGCAGCCGTCACGGGAGGCGCTATGAGCGGATTCGCGATACTTCCGACTAGCGATGTCCACGACATATGCGTGATGAGTGCAATGGTGAGGGTCTCGTTCGCCAGGACGGTAGTGACTGTAAGGGTGGATGTTAATCGTTATCGACGACCGTTGCTTCCTTGGTGTATACGTACGGATGACTTTGAATACCGTCCTTCGAGTTGACGATAATGAATGGTCGGTCTGGGCATAGTGGACTTCACGTCAAACATGGGTTAGATTAACGAGAGAGAAGTCTGGTAGATGGGCTCGGGTAGAGACTCACACAACTGACATAGGTAGACGCCGTAGAGTAGGTATGCTAAGAGTGCGCCTATGAGCTAAACATTCAATAAATTTAGTCAGGATTGGATGAAAAATAGGAAAAGAACGTACCACCGGACCTGCGCTGGAAAGGTGGTGCTTGGAATTCGAACGAGCTAGAAAGGGGCACACCAGGCCACTTACAGAAGGGAAGGATTAGGACCATCGGGAGTCGCCATGGCTCCCCTGCCACTCCTGGCCCGCCTTGTGCGGGCTACACCAACGAAGTGGACGAAATCGGAGTATTGACTGAGAGGAGAGAGGGGAAAGGAAGTGCGATCTCATATTGCGCTTCAAGTCTTTAAATCGCATGTTTAGTAACGTACATAAGGGTAAGTAGGTCCTTCGCGTCACCCAATGGATAATATGAACAACCATTTAACGACCCATGTTACGTTCGCTTTCTCAGGGACGTGCCGTCACTTCATGAGAATTTACATACCTCAACTACCTTAACGGGCACATTAACGGATTCCCGTCGCTGTGCTTTAGGTTTGGGCCCGTAGTTCTGGGCTTTGTGAAGTTGAAATCAGGAAATAGTCTGTAAAATGAGGTAAGGAAGGGCCGCGACAGAACACACGTTGAGTCCAAATGCGGTGACGTCCCTCGATCGTCCCCTTGAAGGCTGTGGACTTGACGGAGCATCATACAAATCTTGAAGGAATCATACGTCCTCTGTCAATCCAGGCAACTGGAAACCAGAGTTAGAGCCTAATCCCTCGTACATTCACACCCATGGGGGCAGAGGGCACGATGCGACGACTTCGCCAGCTTTTGGCAGATCGTTATGTCTCAAAATCTTTAGGAAAGACGGGGATTGGATTTGACTAAAGAACGCACCCACGGTGAAAGTGGTAAACTGAGTAACATATCGGTTAGTCAAAGACGCCGGATATCGAGTTGGCGCGGTCCGAGGTATGACTGTTTTGTTTGGATGGGCACCTATCGAGGCACCTCCCACCAGTGGAAATAGGGAGCCGCTTTTAATATGTAATATGTACTATTGGTCGGAAACGATGCAAATAGGGTCATTGATCACGCCGTTCATGTTCAAATTCCTTTTTTGTATAGGGCAGCGTAAAAGGTTGGATAAAATCTTGAAAAATATTGCAATTGACTCCTTTTCAAAAGTCAAAGTTTGAAAGAAATTGATTAGGGAAATCCCGTGAAATAAACTTACTCTAAAAGGGAAGGGACCCGCTCCTTATTGCAAAACCCAACTGGGTCTAACCCTCCGACAGAAAAGACTAATGCATACCTTACCTTCTCAATCAACGAAACATCTTCACGGACAGGACCTTGGAGTTAGAGACTCGCACCGGAACTGTAAGGTATGGAACTGGTGGCTTATTTCGGGCCGCGACCCTCATATAATTGCGTTTTCAGTGGCCGTAAACTTGCCAATAGCCAAAATGCATGGTAAAAACTTCGAAATTCTGTTTTTTTTGAAAGCGTTTTGAAACAGTTGTCAATTCCCAGAAAATCTCAAATTTTGATCGGGAAAAGAAAACGAAATCAGCGGAACGCAAGGCGCTTACTTGATAGGGAAACTCTACCCTCCCTTTCCAGTCGAGTCTTGACAGATTGATACCAAGCGATATCTACATAGATGTCGATATCATCGGTATAGTGATAACCTGATGGAATACCGTAGCTATTACTTCGTTGTTACATACATATATGTGATAACGAAAGAGATGAGAGGCGGCGCTGAACAGCCTCGACTGTCACGCGGGATGTTGATGAGCCAATGTCACGCTGGACGATTTACGGTATTCGGGAGGCAGTGAGAGCGACCCGTCTTACATATGTCTAGAATGGCTTTAAACAGTCGGTGTAGTCCGCCAAGCCAAGCATGGCAGGGACAAGCATTGAAATGGTCGACTTCACCCGAAGGAGAAATGATAGAGACGGCAGAACGACCCACCGTTGACTGAATGGACATTAAGCAAATGTCGGCATGGATTTCGTTGCTCAGAGCCTGGGGACTAAATTCGACTAGACTATGCTGTTGAGTCGGGAAAGGGAAGGTGCATGTCACGTAGAATCAGGAATCGGGTAGTCTGGTAAGACCCCATACATCCCTCACAGTTGGATTCCCACGTGAACTTCAGGTAAGGAACCGGCGGCAACAGATGAAGCATAACACATTTGATGTAGCCACATCACGACCGCCGGAACTGGAACTTGGAATGGGAAGCTAGAGCCGACCTATGAGTTTACATTCCTAGACTCTAGAATCCCGGCTGAAGCCTTATTTGAAGTGTGTTGTTCTCAGCGGTTCTACGGACACGAACTTGAGCGACAATTGGGACCGACTTTCTCGCGGCTGTTGTAGCGTGTGGACGGAATTCAGTCTTCTTTTAATTGGAGTCAGCTGGCTTACTATGGGAGCCTCGCAAAGAGGGAAGAATCCTCTCAACGGAGAGACATTAGAAGCTCGTCTAGCCATCCATCTGATTGTCACCTGACCCTCGTCCTTGTAGTTCTGTTCGAGTACAAACGGTCCCTTATACTCCAGGGAGCGAAATTTTCACACTTCATTCAATGGGAGACGATAAAAAGTCCTTTTAAAAAAGTAACGAAGGCTAAACCATTACCAAGGTACCACCCAAGATGTCTCAAATCCTTTGCGCATTACTCTTCCTCTTAATTCCAATCCTCGGCGTCGCACAGTCCAATCGCACCGCCCAAATCGTAACCTACAGTACCAACCAGTGCTGTGGAGGCTCCATCGGATGGAACGGTGTCCCCGCCGGTCGCTGTCTGAACGATCTCGGCCACCCACAGGTATACGGGCTTTCCGTCGGGATTTTTGGGAACTGGAACGACGAGAACAGCTATGGCTATTTGTCGGGGTGGGAAGCGGGTCAGTGCGCCGGTCGAGAGTTGTGGAGAGTCCTCACCGGCGAGTGTTACAGTGTCGGGGGAGACATTAGAGCGAGAAGTATGAGCTGGTCGGAGCTTCCGCAGGCCCAGAGGGGCGATATCGCGATACTACGAAACGGGTCGCCTCTCCTTTCCATCGACGGTCCTAATGTTACCTCGGCCAGCACTCCCGCCCAGACCGAGGAATGCCAGAACGCGGACTGGTTTGAATATTTTGATGAGAAACTCGGGAGGCGACGGAAGGTTGATGTTGAGAGATCTGCTGAGGTCTTGAAGAGTGTTTTAGATCATTACGAGGAGCGGGACTTTGTGGGCTTGGCCGCGTTTGAGGAGTGTGCGTCTCTCTCTCTTTACGTTTATTCCAGAGATCGCTAACGGTCAGATAGATATCTCCGGGAACGTATAACGTACCTGTAAAGATTTAGCTACTGTAGCATGCGGCCTAGGGACTTGATAGTCTTTTGTAGTTATCCAACTGAGAATATCACCATACGGAATCGTACTAGCACCATATAGATAGTAGATTGTGGTTGGTTTACTCTAGAGCCTGACATTTACTAAGGTAGATGGGCATGCCAGCACATGGAGACGTACGATTCTTAACGTCCAAATAACGTATTTACTAGTCCTATATCCGACAGATCGAATAACCGTAGAAATTGCTAAATGGCGTACTGAATTCAGCAAAAATAGGTTCTACATGCATTTCATTCCCTCTAGAGCTGTTTGCGTTTCGAATTGATGTTGCATTGGTCCGCATCTGTGAGACATATACGCGATTCCTGAGTCAAGACCACGGCGAAGGAATCAATAGATGCGTTACCTGGATGTAAATCGGGGGCGGGAATATACTCCCTTGCCTCTTTCTTCTTCCTCCAATCAGTTCCAAATCTCATATCACAGTCTCCAACGGCCTTCTCAAAGTCCGGGATTGCCTCCATCTCCGTAAACGAGCCCATGAGTTTAGGCATACCAAGCGGCAGCTGGTGGCCCTTGTCAATCTGCCAGAAATGGAACGTCTTCCCATAGAGCCCAATCACCTGCTCCATTTCGGCGTTCTCAGCTTTCTGCCAGAGCGTGTCTGGGACTGGGATCCCGGAGGTAGCCGATGGCATAATCAGCATTCCAGACTTGACCTCGAAGACGTGCGAGTGCCAGAGCTTCCGTTCTTCCGGGTCGAGCGTTTCATATAGCTTCGGCGTTATCATGTATTCCACTGGTCCAGGAACATTCAGTCATTTGAGGTCGGGCATCGAGCGTCAATAGAGCCACAAACCTCCGATCAGCCGTGCGTTCTTCTCCGGAGAGTCGTAAATAGGGCATTGTCGCACGTCTTGAGGACGAGATAGGGTTAATATATTGTAATTAAGGTATGATCTTACTCACCCTCATTGATATGAGAGCAGTAGTGTAAAGCTTCAACATATGATCCTGGTTCATCGGCGTAGCAATGAAACACGTTTAGAAAAGCGCAGATATTCTTTACAGTCTTGGGTTAAAGAGGCGCCCGTCGTGAGGAGTGTGGTCTCGGCGCTGAGGGAGCCTCCTGGAACCGTTGTCGAGTCGTAGCAGGCCATACTCGTTGGATATCGTGACTGTACAGAAGATGAGGCGGCAGAAATCGAGAGGTCGGGATTGTATGACGTCACGGAATAGGATGAGTAAGGGGTCCCGTTGCTTTCGGCGAGATAGGGGGGGATCATAGAAATAAATACAATTATCGTACATCCATAATACATTAAATGGTTTACCCAGCGCGTAAAACATAAAAGGTCGGCAGTAGTTCGAACGGGTATGTTCTTTTTAAACTGTTTCGCTTGTACCATTCGGCTTAGCCTCGCTCGTTACGACGTTCTCTTTTGTTGCTCCTGCTGGTGACCCAGCCGAAGCCTTGGCGTTCTTCCCTTTGCGAGACCGGAAGTGTCTCCTAGGTTTTGTCTTCTTCTCAACTTCCCCATCCGCCTTCTCCTCCTGCTTAGGTTTCTCCTCGTTCTCCTTCTCCTCGGGAGACTTGAGTTTCTCTTCTGTCTTTTCCGTGTTGGGTGTCTTCGTCTCCTTCGACGCTGTAGACTTCAGCTTGGACAGTGCGGATGCTCTTGACTGGCGCTTGTGAAAAGTGTGAGCCAGCGATCGTTGCTCTTTAGCTGTCTTCTCCGTGAGCTCGACGATGCTCTTGATCTTTGCCGTCTTTTCGGGATCCGTCCACCATCCCCGACTCGGCAGACACTCTTTGGAGTGAGAGTAGACGCATTTCACGTCTCCGAACCTGCAGTTATCGAGAAGGAAGTAGATGCAAACGTTGTGTCCACTGTCAAAGGAGAAGAGGAAAATCATAAGAGAAGGACAAGGAAGGAAAGATAGAACGCACAGATCGTCTCGAACGCTCTTTTCGTCTGGAGCATGGGAGTAAAGGCACGCTACCCCCTTCCCGCACCGTCCCCGATTGTAGAATCGGCATGGAACACCGTTCCCGCGATGATTACAGTCACTAGAGTTCGACAGAGTATCCAGCTCCAGCGGGTCGTCGTCATAATCGGGATATGAGAAGTCGAGGCCTTGCAGCGACGGTTGAGTTGGTTCGGCAATTTCGTGCGAGCCAAGCTTGGTCCCGGCTTCCAGAGCCTTCTTGACTTCTGCTAAAGCCCCCTTCGCCTTTTCATGCGTTGGTTCGTGGTTAACAACGATCTCTAGATCTGTGCGAGTATGACTCAACACATTGTAGCAAAAAAGGAAGAACTAGTAAGTACATACCAGTTTCAGCGGCCGTTAGTAGACGTTGTTCGAGACGAGCGAGAGCACGGGTATAGCGGGCGTCAGTTGATTTTGGGTCTAGTGTCAGCGCTCGCGTGGCAGCGTGCGCAGCTTCCTCGAACCTAGATAAACAAAGGACTACTGTCAGCGAACGGCTGATCGAACACGAAAGAGTATTCGAGCATACCACTGAAGCCTGGAGTACGTCAGAGAAAGGACGATATAGTACGACACATTCGAGGGCCAAATCCGCGACGCTTCGAGGTAAGGAATCAAAGCTTCCTCGTACTTCTTTTTGTCGAACAGCTCGTCGCCCTATTCGCCACGATGTACCATTTAACCCACGACACGTCTAAAGTGAAAGGAAATACACACCATTCGCCTAAAGACCTCCGCTTTTGCATGCGTCTCTGCAGCTTTGAGCCCACGTAGTTCAGCCCGGATAGCACGCTGCTCTTCCTTCGTGAGCGGTTCTAGGATGGGCGCTCCCGAGTCTGAATCAGAGTCAATATCGTCATGGTTCTCGATAACGACGGTGTCGAACGGGGAGGACATATTTCAAGCGTGCGCACGGGCTAGACGTGAGACGTGGAATGTGATGATGGTCGGAAAAGAAGGTCGTCGTTTCTCGTCGTCCTCGTTTCGCGGCTTTGTATTACAACGTCGTCAATGACATTGCCACCCATCAGTATCAGCATCCCTCACGTAAGATCCCCTTTTTTGATGGAAATGGCACTATGCACAGCAACCGAACAAGGAGATGTGCCGGAACATAGAGAGTCTCGATAATTAAATCAAAGTACAGGGAATGGAAAGGCAGCAGAAAGGAACACGCTTCAAAGGTGACGAACGATTCAGAAAGGACCGCAAATGGATATAACATTGAGTGAATAAAAATACAGATTGCCTGCTTTCTTCATCGTTGATTCTTTAACAACCCATCAAAACACAGCACCTAAAGAATTTAAGCGAAGATGTAGAGAGTGCCAAGGTAGTCGGGAGGGTTGTTGAAGCGGAGGTCCTTGTTGAGACCGCTGATCTGCTTGATCTCGTCATCGGCGAGGTCGAAGGAGACGTGCTCGAGGTTCTCCTTGAGGCGCTGGGGCGAGTTGGACTTGGGGATGACGAGGAGGCCGCGCTGCGTCGCCCATCGGAGCAGGACCTGCGCGGGCGTCTTGGAGTGCTTCTCAGCGATCGCGCCGATGATGGGGTGCTGGAAGAGAGGAGGAGTGTCCTTGGCCTTGTCCCAATCGAGCTCGACGAAGGATTGAGGACCGAAGCTATAAAAACAGAAGACACGTGAACAAAGATGAGTCCATAACGGAGGTGGAGAGGAGGAACACGTACGAAGAGTAGGCGGTGACGGCGATATTTTGAGACTTGGCAAAGTCGATGAGGGCGGGCTGGGTGAGATAGGGGTGAATCTCTACTTGGAGGATGGCGGGCTTGATGCGGGCGTAGCGGAGAAGATCAATGATCAAGGCACCCTGGAAGTTGGAGATACCGATGGTCTTGACGAGGCCGAGATCGACGAGCTTCTCCAGCTCCTGCCAGGTCTCCTGGATGCTTGCCTTGCTCTCAACGACCTTGCCCTCGAGGTTTTGCCACCCAGATGGGTAGCTGTCCTTGGGGTCGACGTATTGGAGGGCGACGGGGAAGTGGATGTAGAAGATATCAAAGTAGCTGATTTGCGATAGATTAGATTAGGCGGGATGAAGAGAGACGGGGAACCTACTCGATGCCCCACCATTCGAGCTGTTGGCGGGTGATGGGCTCAACGCGCTCCTTCTCGTGGAAGGTGTTCCAGAGCTTAGAGACGATGGTCAGCTCCTCACGCTTGACGAGTCCATCGGCGATGGCGCGCCTGACACCCTCGCCAGCCTCCTTCTCGTTACCGTAGTCTGGACTGATAGATCAGCTTCCTGAACGAAAATAAAAATAAACACACGCACCAAAGGCACCATCGAAGAGCCTGTAACCGGCCTTGATGGCGTCGTAGACGACCTGGGCCGTGTTGTCGGTAACCTTCCAGAGACCAAATCTAAAAGATAATCAGTGATTGGATTATCTCTACGCGAGCGATCCAAGGCGCTTACCCGACTTGAGGGATCTCCTTGCCGTTGTTGAGCTTGATGTTGGGGATGGCGACCATGTTTTCTGTCTGCGTGAGGTGCAAAGAAAGCGGGGGTGGGGGAGCGATGAGATTGAAAGGCGGGGAACAAAGCCTCTTATGGGCTGGCAGATTGGTTCAAGACATGACCGTTCCGAGGTTTCGACGAGATGGGCGGATAAGAATAGACCCGTCGTCAGGCCCCAGGGCCGTACGCTGCCGTGCCCAACGTGTTCTAGGACTTGGCCCCCTGAACCCGTGGGATCTCTGGCTTCATCTGCATATGGTGTTAAGACGTCATATACGCGCGATCGTCCCCCCGTATTTCGAGGGGCAGTCGCAAGCGCCGTCCGTGTTCGAGAGCGTCTTCTACTCTCCCGACCATTCAGGCGTGGCGTCAGCATGAGTGAGATCGCGGACTGAACTCGGAAGAATGTCGCCATTGGATCGATTAATCGAAGGGAGAGTTGAGGGTGACACTGTGACGGTGAACAGTCGCGAAGACTGTACAACCAATAGCGTTAGCAAGAAACCGGCCTAGAAAGGGTATAACCCACGTTGTCGAGCGGTTCCGACGGCGGCAGGAATTTATAATCGCTACATAGGGTGGCCCGAAGAACCGATGGAAACCACACCCCACAATAATGAATAGTAGGCATAAGATATATCCATTAGAAGTTGGAAAAGAGCCCGAACGGACCGTGTAGTATACATAGTACAAGAGAAATGGAACAATAGTAGCGTGTGATGAGGACAAATTACGAGAATGATAAAGGAATGAACTAATTAGAAGCCTTCAGGGACTTTAAGGGGGGTTCTGAGCGAACGACGACCATTCTCGTCGGGCACTGGGAGCCGTCCACCACAGATGTTGACTTGGAGGGAAGGATGAAGTAATCGAGGCGCGCCGAGGGTCCGATCGCGTTGAGCGCGCCATTCGATGAAGGCCTTCATGACTTCAGGTTCGCTCGTGTGCGCTGTCATTGGAGAAGAAGCGGATTTGGTGAGGTGAACGTTCTTTTCGCGTTGCTCGGACACGAGGGACCAGCAGCGGTTCTTGGGTTGGCCGGCACCTTGAGGAGGGTAGTCGTGACCGGCGTGGACTCGGACATCCGGCTCCAGAGAGAGAACACGTCGAATAGAGTTGTACAAGTCGACGGGAGAACCTCCAGGGAAGTCGGCTCGAGCCGACCCAACGTCGGGCTACAAAATGATGTTAGCGAGGCGAAAGGTCATATAGGTCACGCAAACGCACGTAAAACAACGTATCGCCCACGAATAATGACTTCCCACACCGATAGCCAACATGGTCTGGTGTATGGCCAGGTAGATGAATGATTTGACAGTCCAGCTCTCCGATCTTGAACTCTTCGTTGTCCTCCCACAGCTTGTCGAACGCGTTCTCGAACCTCGCCTTCGGCACATCATACACCTTCGAGAAGCGTTCTTGAACGGCTTTGATCCGCTTCCCGATGGCGACTGGAACCTGCCCACCAAGCCTACGCCTGAGATACTGCGCGGACGTGAGGTGGTCGGCGTGGGCGTGGGTTTCGAGGAGCATGATCACGTCCAAGTTGTTGTCCCTGACGAAAGCGAGGAGACCGTCGGCGGTCTTCGTCGATATTTCTCCAGAAGCAGGGGAGAAGTCGAGGACGGGGTCGATGATGACGGCCTTTTTCGTAGTGGGGTCCGTAACGAGATACTGCCATGTCGAGGTCGCATCTTCGAAGAACGAATAGACGGTCGGTTCTCCGGCACCTGCTGACTCGGAAATGCAAGTCGGCTTAGTTGCAGGGGTGTTGGTTGCCGAGTTGGATTGGAATCGCCTGGGTGGAGCCATTTGAGCCAGGAGAAGAGGACGTGGAAGTGAACCTAGGCCGGAAAGGGAAGGAGCGACGTGTCTGGCAGACGGAACGGTGCATCGAGTGTAGGTCAATAAACGTCGAGACAAAGCCCCAGAAAAAGGTCGGGGTTTGAGAGCACGCAACAAGGGGGACTGCATAGTGAGAGAAGGCTCTGTTCGGAGAGGACCGTAGCCAGAAACGCCCCGTATTTGAATGCCCAAGTTCACGCTTGTGACCCGCTATGTCAGCCTTGCACGTGCAAGCCGGTCTAGAGGAGCCCAGGTGACAGCGGACATCCGTTGCATAGAGAATCGGGTTCGAGTACACCCAAAATTCCGCATTTGACGCGTTCACAGACACCAGAAGGGACCATAGCCATCAAAGGTACGAGGAGGAGAGGAAGAGTTGCGACGAGCACCTGAGAGCAGCACGCCATTTGATTGTTTGTGTTTTCATCTAAAGCCGATGACGGCCGTTACCGAATTTTGACTTTTGATGGTATTCCTTGTTGCGAATAGCCCCAGCCCTGGAGGTAGTCACGGTAATTAACGAACCCTGCAACCAGTTGAGTATTCCAGTGTTCTCTCCACATTTAGTCCAGTCCAAGTCGAGTTCGACCTGGACAAGATCTGCTGTGATACGAATCAAGCGCGGGACGTAGTTCCTCCGTGTCTGTACGCAAATCTTTCATACGTCGGCTGTGAGAAATAACTCGATGAGGATAGATGATAGAGGACATAAATTGGAATCGGTCAGTAGTATCCAGAAGAAGTAATCAAGACCACGGTCGAACCCTAGGTCCGTTGGTAGAAAAGGTATATGGAAGGGAAGAAGTGCTCACCATGCGTCGTTTTCGATGAACAGGACGTATTCAGATAATATGGGGAAACTAACCCGAGGGAAACTATTCGAAACATTAAGAAGCCGAACTTCTGGGATCCCGCAAAACCAAGTAAGTCACAATGTATCCTCTGCTATCCGTTGA
>FTPT01000252.1:0-52780 GCA_900156845.1 Coprinopsis strossmayeri | reverse complement strand
TGTGCAAGACAGTGTTGTTCGACAAGGGAAGCCAGTAGTGGGTACCATGCAGGGTGGACTGCCTTGAGGTTTGCCCATGAGCAACATAATATTGTTGAGCTCCTCCTTCAACATCCCAAAATTGATGTCAATTGCACAGCCGACGATGGATGGACCACATTAATGCAGGCAGATTTCTATGGTTTTGCCCCCACAGCAGTTATACAACAGCTCCTTCAACACCCTGGAATCGATGTAAATGTGGCTGACAACAGGGAAAGGACGGCGTTGTTGATCGCATCCCAAGATGGCTGGGTGAATGTTGTCGAGCTACTGCTTGAATTTCCCAGAATCGCCGTGAACGTTGTGGACAGTGATGGCCGGATGCCGTTTATGTGGGCATCGTTCAATGGCAGAGTGGACACTGTTGAGCTACTGCTTGAATTCCCTGGAATTCAGGTTGATGTGGTGGGTAACGATGGGGAAACAGCGTTAAGCCTAGCGGGGAAATCCAAATACGCTGATCCTGATACCGTTCAACCTATCTACGATGCTTTGTCCAAGTATCTGTACCAGCCTAGTAGCACTAGTAGTGCAGACACTCTTCATATATCTTAGCCTATTGCTCTATTTGACTGGTGCTTATTGCTACATACAGCTTCTAGTAAAGGGTCGAATGGATCGTATAACTTGGCGTCGCTGAACGTGGTGGCACTGTGAATAAATCGTCGAACATCGTAAGGTCCAAAGCTCCTTTGATATAATGTAATAGCTAGATCTCTAACCTGCTCGCTCGATCCCTCGATGGCCGACTAGGTCTGGTCGGCCGCATCGACAATGGCGTTCCAGCTTTTTCGGCTTGATTTTGAGGCGAGATATTCAAAGGTATTATACGTATTAGTTAACAGGACTTTGTGTTCCCCCATTCAACTTGTATGTCAGCTGTAGGTCCATTAGATTTCTATAGCATCCTAATTCCGACGCGAAGGCGAAGGCGAGCTCTGATTTTGAAGAAAAAGGTTGTCTGGCGAGCATCGACCGTCAAGACGCCCATTTCGGCCCCCAGAATTTGTGTTATTTATTTTATGCGTAGAGAGGTTTGTCCAGACTTTTACTCGTCCTAGAAGATGAGAATGCTCGTTTAACTTGAAAGCCGGGAGGAGCCGGCGGCAATAGGGACATTTATCTTATCTAGATCTAATGACAAAGCAGAGATCACATGCCTTATCGTGGTCAGAATTTCGAGCCCCGATGGACGACACTTTTCAGACTGAGATAACCTTCCGTCTTGCTTCTATAAATGTCCTTGTCAATTCCTTCAGGAATATCTAGGTGAGCAGAATCCCGATTGTTCAGACTTTACTGGCTTGGTGGTAGCTGAACTAAAAACTGACAGTCGCGTATGCGCACAGTTTTACGCCCGAATTGTCGCGTTTGGGGAGGACCACTACAATGTGAATAAGAAGGTGCGACGCATATCGCTGCTGTATGTTTATTGTCCTGACTATATTGCTCGCGAATAGCTCTAATCAGAGGCGTGAATCGTGTCTGCCCTGGTTCTTGAACGATTCAAAGGGTCTTGAGCTGTAGCAGGATGGTGACAGGTTTCGCAATATGACTAGTGATATGTGGTGAGCTTCATACTCGAGGATCCTGTGAAGGGTTGCTCACCATATCGATGCGGTCCAGTTCCAGGTGGAGGAGCAGGGCCTTCGTAAGGCGTGGATGCCGGCTTAGTCTTCGACGGAAGCGTCCTGCCCCTTCCTGAGGTCGGTAGTTTCACTCCTGTGCACTGGGAAGACTTTACCGACGTCGAGCAAAGATTGGACGGCAACTCACCACTCAGTGTCGCCCCTGTGCTAACTTGGGGATTCATTTTCGAGGGTGCATCCGGATCAGTCATGACGACGGTGTAAGACTTCAATGATCCTTCAAGAGCAATTTTATAAACAGACAATGGGATGGTTTCAGGAGCGTACCAGACATGGGTCGCAGAATCAGAGACAGGCGCTGTTTCTGAGCCAAATGTCCAAGTTGGCGATGCACCAAAAGTAAGCATGTCTCCTAACACAATCACCGTATTATACTCATTAAGAACAAACAGGTACATGTATGGAAGGAGTCCGTCAACTAAGTTGACACCTCCTCGACTTCGAAATCACGCCCTTCGAACTCCAAGTCGATATCGCGCTCTGCCAATTCAAACTCATCGTAATCGCGCTCCTCCAAATCGAAGTCGTCGAAGTCACGTTCGGAAACTGGTGCCGCTCCTTTGGGAATTGCACTTCTTCCGGGAGCCTTTCCTAAGCCAGTACTTGGTCGACGATAGTGGATGCCGTTGGGTCCGACAACCTGATTACTACCAGACAGTCCGCCCGGTCTTCTGTACGAGCCTCCTGCTAGGTTAGGATTTGGAAGGCCTAAGCCCTGTCGTCGTCGAGGATCACCGCCTCTACTCACTCCCCCGCCAGATGAGAGGGCAGGGTTTCGTCGAGGATCGCCACCTTTGCTCACGATGCGAGTATTTGGTCCGTTGAGATTGACTTGTTTGCGAGGCTTTCCACCACCCCGAGCACCTCGTCCGCTGCCATCAGGTGCACGAAGCTCCAGTTCGAACTGGTCGAAAAAGTCTCGTTCAGCGACTTCACCGCCTGCTGCTGGCTCGGGTGAGGGTGGGGGCGCTGAGATAGCAGCTCCGCTCTGTCCCTGGGCTCGGAAACGGCGGCCTCCGCCACCGCCCCCTCTTCCGCCGCCGCCGAACTTCCTGAGGCCACCTGTGCGACCACCGCCAAATTTCTTCTTGCCGCCGAACCCACTGGCACGACCTCTGCCGCCGCCACCACCACCACCTCTGCGGACGCCACCGTAGCCAGGAGGGCCACGGACGTCAAGCTCGAAGTCATCGATGGCTCGTTCAAAGAGATCGCGCGCAGCCAATGCGGTGTACTCTTCGTCGTACTATAGGGGTGTGATGGTGAGTGGGCGGTATGAATGAATAGTTTCGAGCTTGGACTCACGTAAGCAAGGGCGCTGGTTCCAGCCAGAACCATAGCGATAAAGACGCTTGTGAAACGCATTTTATCTAGCTCAGTGTAAGTTTCAAGCAAATCTTGTGGAAAGTGTTCCCCATACTCACTTGTTGTAGGTGTAGAAGGGATTTACTGGAGGCCGGCTACAGTAATTCAATAACGATAGGTTGGTCTCTAGACGCGAGAGTCTGAGAGTTGGATGGTAAATGCTGAGTGGGAATAGAAGCCCGAGTTCTAGGGAATAGTTCGGTATGCCATTTGCCTCTATATACTGTGCTTTCGTTGTTTGACACCCTGTGAAGATAGCATCTTTCGCAAATAGAAACGAAACCTGTACAAGAGTCGGTTTTGTGTGCGCGCTGTCAGGGTTGTTCTTGTGTGTGTCGGAAACTCTATGGTGTCGATAGCGCTTGTGGGCGCCGATTTCTGAGATCGCCGAACAGGCACTGCCTGAAGATTTCGTTAATCTCCACTGGACTGAATAGTTCTGTGAGATTGGAATCACAAAAAAGATGCGCTGGTTGCACAGGACTATACATAGGCACCTTATCGATGCTCAGGAATTGACGACCCTTTGGAACGATTTTGCTAGAGCGCGAAAGAGGAGACGTCGATGATTGTATGGACACACACGGGCATGTCATAATCTCGACCGCCACCCAACGCCAGCGCCCACGGGCAGGATTGTGGGTGACATTCTCGATCATGGTCAGTTTTCTGTGGCCCGTGCTGATGTCGTTACGACGAGGGCGCCCGATGATTCTTAGTTTGACCAGTGCCTTTCGGAGCCGTGCTGAACTTGATATTCGATCGATCGTGATGCCATATTGATTTACATTCATGGATGTAGACCTTTTTTTACTTTTGATTCTGCGGTAAGCATCACGGACCTTGACATCTCTTGCACTGACTTTGCGATCTCAATGCTATATTTAGCTGTTCGAAGGTCTGGTCCAAGCGCGGAACTACAAGAATCAATTCGAACTGCATGAAACACTGCTAAAGGCGCGAAACTATAAGCACTGCAATACATAAGTAAGTATAGACCCAGTATCGTCCCGAATAATGTCATGTTTCAGAGACCTGGGTTATGGAAAACCGAAATCATAGCGAACGCAAGGCACCTAATACTACTAGAAGAGGTTCCACCAATATCCGATTCCAGCGCCAAAGCTCGCGATGACGAAAAACCAGACGCTCCAACTCCATTCCTCGGCCCAAAAGCCTGGCTTCAAGCACACGGCTTCGATGTTTCGTCCTTCGGGGTCGATGACATATGCACCATAGTAGGTGAAGAACGACTCAGGTCGCAGGCCTGGAAGTCCATTGTCTTTACCACCGGCAGCTCTGTTCAATTATAGGCGCACTCGATGCTCAGTACTTTCAATAGCGGACATAGGAAGGATATCTCACAAAGCAGCTGCATGGAAGGCACGAACTTGGTTCCTGGTTCGTGCCGAAAACGCGAGATGGAGGTTGTTTGTGGGCTCTGTGGGGAGGTTGTTCTCGTTGGGAGAGTCTGGCTTAGCGGTTTGGCTCAACCAGAAGTCTGGACCCCCAAACCCGGTGCCGTAGCCTCGAACAGAGCGGTCCTTGAAAGCCATACGCTCCGTGTAGCCTAGGGGTGCGAGTGCCGCGACGTAGAAGTCGTGTAGACGCTCGACGTCCGGGGTTATGATTCCGATATGTGCAAGGGGCATGGTTTGAGAGTGCACAGAAGAAGGTTTGAGGTGAGACTTGGTTGTGGGCGAATAAGGATTGTTGGAATGGAGGAAGGACCCTGAGGTGCGTCACGGTTTAAATACGCGGCTTAATTGAACATGCTGATAACGTGACTTTAATGACTCGACGCGTCTGACCGTGAAACATTTTCAATGGTTCGAGATTCCTGTCATTCGGACATAGCGGAGACGTGGCCATCATGTGGTACGTACGGAGGGACGCGTCTGGTCGCCCTCTTGTGAGAATTCGGTTCAGCAAATTGAATAGAGTAACTCGTTTGTTATGTTATTCCCCGTTGTTTCTTCTCATTTCGTTAGTCAGAACTCTAACTGACCAATTCGACCGACGCTGAGAATCGCGAAGCTATTTCGAGTTCCACGGCGCGTACGTCATGATATATTACTACAAAGTTCAACATCGTAAGCTTAACACGTTCCCGGTATACACATCAAGAACTGTCCAGGTAGGATGTTTCCGTAAAATTCCAAGATACACGTAACATACGCAGTTTCTGCACATGCCGTGAGGCTGACCCATCTTGTCCACAGTCAGGGACTCGATAACAACCGCTTCAACTCCGAGCTCCTCGCACTGACGTACGGCCGACGGCAGAGATTGGTTCTCAGAACACTGGCCGTGCTTCCAATATTCTTCTTCTCGCGGTGGCGGAATGTCTCCCCAGCACTGGTTGACTCGGAAATTTCGAACCAGCTGGCTTGTCCTTCCCGAGTCCTTGTCCTTGGTACGCGGGGCTGAGACCCCAAAATGAGCATGGAGAAAAGGGTGATTTGCAATCGCCTTCGCATACGAGTACTTCGCCGGTGCGTCCCTTTCCACCCCTAGATAAATTGCTAGCACCCTTACTCGCATGAGCTGAAGGAGTGACGTCGGGTGTTCGCGAGACCTGGACATTCGGCTAGAGAACAAGTGGGCGATCATCGAGTCCTGGTGTGGCGGGAAGTCCTGTCCCAAGTCCAATGTTAACGGCGCTTGGACGGTGGCGGGTTGATATGCTGCGAATGGTATTAGATAGCCGGGATAGTTCTGGCCTAAACTTCCCGCAGTCCAAGGCATTGTTCCGTGGTGAATAGTACAAGGATACCCATACAAATAAGGTACCCCGGCAAAATTCATCGTGGACCAGGCCTCGGATGCTGCACTCGCAGGATTCCAACCGATGGCATAGCGTTCCGTGTTGTAGGGGGACGTAGCCGTCATGCCTAAAGGGGAGGAGGGAGGATAACCCGGCGACAACGAGGAGGGTTGCATCCATAGACGGGCCATTGTCTCTGGAGGCAACCCTTTTCTCTTGTTCTTTCGAGCGCCCGAATGATTGTCCGTGAACACTGGACCCTGATTGTCTACTGCTAATATCATGTTCACCATATCGCTTGGAGTGATTTCTAGTAGGAGAATACCATCGGCATATCGTCCCGTTGTACTATGTTTAAAGAAAGGACTGACCTAAAAGTCGGTAGTAGCTATCTAGATACTCCACTGGGACGGTGGGAGGCTGCATAGTGGTGGTTGGGGGAAAGGGCGGTAAATCGAACAAGGGTTGGGGCGTATCGTCCTGATAAGTAACTTGGGGTTACTGCGGAAGTCAAAGAACGCTTCACGTGTCGAACTTAGAACTCTAGAAGACGAAGTAAATATAGATCGAAGGCCACGTTTAGCGCCCACTACCAATCGTGGACACTTACGCCCGATGCAACCCCGAGGGGCCTTTTTTCTGCGATCATCAAGCTGTAAATGCAATTGCCCATGTTTCAAAGGACAAATATTGCTGGCTTTATGACCCATTATTTTGAAATATCACCTGGATGTATGTAGCCCAATGGCCCGAGTGCTGGAAGGCCAGCAAAACCTAAAAGCCGTGGAGGTGCTGGTCAGCATTGGGAGTACCGATACTAATTTGGTCGAGGGGCATTGCGAATCTATAGTAGCAGCGTCTAGAGCAGAAGACAGTTTAACGACAGGATGCAGCGTATATTGATTGTGATACTGCCGTAAGGACCTTGCCATCTGTTATAATCCGGCCGACTCGGACTGCTATATTCCACTCCTTCAAGTTCTAGCTTATCTCCAGTATCGTGCATATACATGTGCTGAACCCGTCAAGCTATACTAATTTACAAATCGAAACGCGGGCTATGTGATATTGTACGTGAAATGAGATGCCGAGAAGAGGGAGGCCATATTCTTCAGAACATCACTAAAGTGTCGTTTCGGGGATCGTATCATGACCTCCGGGAAGACCGTTGAAGACTTCTTCATATATCGGGGAGAGTTTGGTAAAAGTCCATCACCATTGTGGCCAGAGAGTTGCGGCGTTCTTCCATGGTGGACATGCCTTCCAACGCCCCCAGCCAATCCTGATCGGCGGTAACTGAGTCAGTTTCAGGTTCAGCAGCCACAACATTGGTATCCGAGGTTATGGGCACTGGCCAAGCCCAGTTGTCCAATGGGTTGGAAACATTACCAAAGTTCGAAGAGAACATAGCGCCAGCTCCGATTTCGGCCTGCATGTTTTGCATAACAGTAGCGTCTAATGGAACCCTGGGGAGAGGTGGGAGAGTAGATAACGCTTCCGTGATGGAGTTCGCGTTCTAAGATATCCCTATAGGTTAAGTTCAAGAATACTAGTCTAGAAGGAGACTTACGCTGGGTAAGCGAGGCTTGCCTCCCCATGTATCCTGCCAGTCTCCCCAACTGATAGGATTGTCGTCGCTCGAGTCTGACATACCATCGGCATCGCAGAGTTCAGAATCGGATCCCCAATCTTCTGGCCTAACGCCGGGACCGAACCTAGCAGAATAAGGCACCTTCTCGACGGTACGAGAGCGCTTATCACTTGCGATGTATCCGAATAGTCGGGCAGTATTGTAAAACTTCTTTCCGTAGTCGTAGAACGCTTCTTCGAAAACACGTTCTTCTTCGGAAAGGGTGGTGTATAAGGTGAAAGCGGTGGGCCGTCTGTATCCTGATAGGTCATCGCGCACCGTGAGTCTACCCCCAAATCCTACTTCAAGGCCTCCACCGTTACTTCGCGCTGCTCCTGGTGGGCAAGAGTTAGGGCGTTCGATGCGGCGCGCGTCCAATGCATTTATTCCATCTCTGTTTGCGGCTCCCGCATTGATAACACCAAATCGACTCTTCCTCGACTGGTACACATGTCGATAACCAGGATAAAGCTGCTGATGGTAAAGGCGGTCCTTTTCGGCGAGTTGGATCCAAGGGCGACGCTCCGAGAGGCTGAGACTATTCCAAAGAGCTCCGGCAAAACTAGAAAGTTCAGTATGTTCGATGATAAACTTCCCGTTCTCAATTCTTGAGGAAGGTGCCTTGCCCTTTCCATCCCTCTTCGCAAGGATGGGCTCCAATGTACCGGTGAGGATCGCCGCTTCGAATAGCTTCTGCTGGAAAATATTGGACCGAAAGAGCATAAAGGCGTTGCGGGGACGGTTTATGTGCCCTTCGGGCCGTTTCTTTGCATGAGATTTCTGCTTCTGGACTTGCGGGGTCCATGATGGGTACGGAATAAGGTATCCCTTTGCTGAAACAGGCAATTGATCACCGGAAGCTGGGGTCGATAATGTCTGGGACGCAGCGACGGAGGCGGTCGAAATTGACGAATTGGTATGGGAAGGCGAGAGGGCAGGCGTCGTATGTCTGCTTCCGCGGCTAGGCGTCTCCATGGAGGGGATGGCGTTCGCGAGGACAAAGAACGGGCTGATGGCAAAGATATTCGGATGAGTGTGACCCCTCTTTTCAATTACACGCACCTTGAGTCGTTCTGTCAACTCGACCTCGATATCTACGTCCAAAAGAGAGGGTGGGAAAGAAGAACAGACTAAAGCGAGGGCGTCCGTTGGCGTGTGCTTGGAAAAAGGCAAGGATGACCCCGTCACACCGGCTTTTGATGTCGTTAATAAAGCGTTGGCACGTTTTCGGTCCAAGGGCCGCAATTTAATCGATCGTGAATGATCCCATGAACAAGGTCTGGGTGATCGTGAACCGGGAGGGATCCAGTCGCTTGCGTTGAATATGGATGTTGCTGAGGTCTAAATGGCGCGAATAAGTTTTTCAATCCATGCGGCGACGGTCCCAACTTGTCTTGGGCCGAAAATTTAGGCATTGAATGAATTAAGGTATTGGAAAAAGGGGACATTGCTTACCACCTGCGGGTGGCTTCCCCAGGTTTCTAGATAGCGGCTTCCATGAGAAACAGAAGAACATGAGGCGAAGGAAGATCGATTTCTTGCAGGTCTTGAAGGCTTGAGCCGTGATTATTAGTTCCTCTCAGGAGGACCAATTTCCTGGGCCTCGCCAAATGTTTTGGAGCTTAAAACTCCGCGCGACATAAGGGCCTATTGTTCGACTAATTTGGCAAGTGCTATATTGATCGGCATCGAGCATCAATGATCATGCGGGATGCAGAGCAAAGACAGGCAAGGACCTCCAAGGATCCTCGAACGCCCATCGCTCTGAGTTACAAGCTTCCTGAGATGGAAGGAACCCTAAATTTTGTATCCTACATCGTGTTTTTTGACAGACGAGATGTATCTAAAGCATAGTTAGATTGCTATATGAAACTGCAGAAGTGTGCACCGTGCCCTCGATCGCTGTCACACTGACTGGGGTATTATAGCTAGTGGAGCACCACTTCATAACGTCACCTCTCGCTTGCAAATGGGAATGGGGTCGCGGTTAGTCTCCCTTTCAACCAGGTACTTGGTGGACCAGGCCAAGTCGCCGCGGGATAGAACATTAATACCCAAGGTTAAATTTTCGAATATTCACCATTCCATTGCTTTAGAGTCTGCTTCCAAAGTCTATTTAAAGGTGACTACAAGTCGATGGCAGACGGTAACCGGCCGTGCCACCGCTGGGAGAGCCCGAAGACTCAGATGCCGTCGCCGATCCGGATGATGGGTCTCACGTGCCGTCCACGAGATAAGATAAGATCAATGATGTATCGATCAGAAAATTACTCTCCTACCGGATTTCCTCCGCAGATTCTTGGTTTCAAACCACCATCATCTCCCAAAATGCCAGTTCTCTCGCACCCATCTATCGTTGGTGAGGATCATTTCTACCTCATAAAACGTTATCGGCTACTGATCAGGGCTTGTAGACGGCTGGTTCCGAGAAATCTCGTCGCAATGGCCAGGACAGGCCATGACGTTGAAGGTCAACAAGATTCTCCATGTTGAGAAATCGCTGTTCCAGGATGTCCTCGTTTTCGAGTCTGAGACGTACGGAAACGTCTTGGTCTTGGACGGCGTCATTCAATGCACTGAGCGTGACGAATTCTCGTGAGTTTTACCCGACTCGAGCAATCCACGATTGAGCCTAAACTTCCACAGTTACCAGGAGATGATTGCTCATCTTCCTTTGGCGAGCCACCCCAACCCCAAGAAGGTCCTCGTCATCGGTGGAGGTGATGGTGGTGTCGTTCGTGAAGCCCTCAAGCACGACACCGTCGAGGAGGTCGTTCTCTGCGACATCGACGAGGTGAGCATCAGCAGTAAGGAATGCTCCTCCTATAACTAATTTATCTGCAGGCTGTCATTCGAGTCTCCAAGACCTTCCTCCCCCACATGTCCGAGCTCTTGTCTGATCCTCGAGTCACTGTCTATATCGGCGACGGATTCAAGTTCCTGGCTGATAACGAGTCGACCTACGACGTAATCATCACCGACTCGTCTGACCCCGTCGGCCCTGCCCAAACTCTCTTCCAAAAGCCTTACTTCCAGTTGCTTCACGATGCGTTGACCCCAGGTGGCCACATCTCGACCCAAGGTGAATGCATGTGGCTTCACCTTCCTCTCATCCAGGAACTGCGTAAAATCACCGGGCAAATCTTCGCCGTCTCCGAATACGCCTATACCACGATCCCTACCTATCCCTCTGGCCAGATTGGCCACATCCTCGCCGCTAAGGCTCCTGGACGTGACCTCAAAATCGCCCTACGTGACGTTCCGAACACCAGGTACTACAACAAGGCCATTCACAGTGCTTCCTTCGTTCTGCCCGAGTTTGTCCGCTCTTTGTTGGATGACGAGAAGGACATCCGTCCCACCTTTGGACGCGAACTCAAGGCCCTCGCCAACAAGCCCACCAAGAAGGTCCTTTTGCTCGGCAGTGGCTTCGTTGCTCGCCCATGTGCTGAGTACATTGTTCGCGAACCCGAGAACCAGCTCACTATTGCTTGCCGAACCCTCACCAGTGCTGAAGCTTTGGCCGAGTCTCTACCTGCAACCACTCCTATCTCTCTCGACGTAAACGACACTGCAGCCCTCGAGGCTGCTGTCGCCGAGCACGATCTCGTCATCTCGCTCATCCCCTACACTTACCATGCCGCCGTCATCAAGGCTGCCATCAAGGGCAAGACCCATGTCGTCACCACTAGCTACGTCTCGCCTGCCATGCGCGAGCTTGACGCCGCTGCAAAGGAGGCTGGCATTGTCGTTATGAACGAGATCGGCTTGGACCCTGGCATCGATCATCTCTACGCTGTTAAGACGATCGACGAAGTCCACGCCAAGGGTGGCAAGGTAAGCTGCATACCCACCTTCCCATTTCATCGTTTCTAACACCCGATCTTTCAGATCAAGCAGTTCCTCTCTTACTGTGGTGGTCTCCCCGCTCCAGAGTGCTCCGACAACCCCTTGGGCTACAAGTTCTCCTGGTCCTCACGTGGCGTCCTCCTTGCCCTTCTCAACTCCGCTTCTTACCTCTCTGGTGGACAGAAGCTCGATATTAGTGGTAAGGAGCTCATGGCTTATGCCAAGCCCTACTATATCACCCCCGCTTTCGCGTTCGTCGCCTACCCCAACCGTGACTCCGTCCCCTTCAGAGAATACTACAACATTCCTGAGGCTGAGACTGTTGTCCGCGGAACTTTGAGGTATCAAGGCTTCCCTGAGTTCATCAAGGCTTTGGTTGACCTCGGATTCCTCGATGCGACTGAGAAGGAGTGGTTGACTGAGGGTCTCACCTGGGCTGAGGTCACTCAGAAGGCTATTGGCGCCAACGACGCTGAGGAAAGGTGCATAATCTATTAACCGTCTCGTTACACAGCCACTGATGTATTGCTACTACAGCACCCTCATCGAACGCGTCAAGGCCGTCTGCAACTTCCCCAACGAATCCGAGACCAACCGCATCATCTCCGGTTTGCGCTGGATTGGCCTCTTCTCCAAGGACAAGGTTACCCCCCGTGCCGGTAACCTCCTCGATACTCTCTGCGCTCAGCTCGAGAAGTTGATGAAGTACGAGGCCAACGAGCGCGATCTCGTCATGCTTCAACACAAGTTCTTTGTCGAATGGGCAGATGGGACCGAGCAAATACTTACCTCCACTCTCGAAGCCTACGGCAAGCCCAGCGGTCACTCCGCTATGGCCTGGACCGTTGGTCTCCCTTGCGGTATCGCCGTCCAGCTCGTCTTGGATGGTGTTATCAACAAGCCTGGTGTCCTTGCCCCTTACACTAAGGAGATTTGCGACCATATCCGTGAGGTTTTGGAGAGGGAAGGATGTGGCATGGTTGAGAAGGTTCTATAAATTCTCGCGAAATGACACTTGAATCGTTGCGTTAGACTCCGTCGAAGTTGAAATTTTTTGTTATTGCTATCATATAGATGTATCACTATGTGTTTGTTGGAATCTACATGGCTCACGGTTAAGGGATTGACTAACTGATTTAGAACTTATTGGTAATACCGCCGTGATAGAGGGACACACAAGTGATGGGCGCTTAATTTAAATAACGCCGTTATCCCTGACGCGAAATTCACAAGGGGGGTCTAATGCTATGGTATAAACCCTTTAAACAACGTTATGTAGCCTGCTGATATATACAAGGATAATTAAACTACTGAGTGGTGTAGTTGAGATATGTAGCTACAGTATTAGACGCTGGAGTAATAGAGTGCGTTGAAGAGCCATTGACTTCCTCTGAAGGTAATCGCCGAGATTTGATCCCCGCCATCCAAGTTTCCAGCCTTACGTCCTTCACCTCGTCTGCAAGAATGAAGAGGGCGATGACGGATACGATAAGAGAGAGAATCTGCACAAGAGACGGTTTTGAGCGCTTCGTGCAAATTTGGGGTTGTGAAAGGAGAACTCACCTGACCGAAGGTCATGTCTGTGGACGATGTGGGATTTGAATTAGCACAAGCTTGAACCCAGAGTATGTGAGGACCAGCCACAAAAAAGCAGAATTTTAGGATATGGGCCCGATCGAATGCTGCAGAGCTAGAGGAGAGTTTGAGTAGCGGTTTCAAAGGTGCAAGTTATTCAAACGCACCTAAACTCTCTGATGGACAAGCGACTCCTCCATGGCCAAAGGGAAGTAGAGCACCAAGCGATGAACCAGACACAGGTAGTAGTAATGGTGATCATAAATGGAGAACCCAGTTCGGATTCATCGCTACTCAACGCGCCTTTCCCGAAGCTTTGGGATGAGCCTATTAGAATTACGAAGATGTTGCCAACGATAATGATGCAGGTTAAGAGGACCCTTAAAAACGAGAGTCAATGGTTGCATTTTGGCGAGGTAGAAGTGAAAAATGACATACAGTAGGACCGGTAAGAACACTTTCATATTCTTATATGTGAAGTTCGACCAGCACCATGCGGCTGCGGTACAGGCGAAGAACAGTATCGTGAAGTCGGTGAGGGAAGGTGTGGGGAAGAACATGCGGAGGACTACAACTCCTGCTGCGAGTATAAGGATGCTACGACTTTTGTCAGTACTCTTTGTTAGTAGTAACCAAGGTGGAACTCATACCCCACTCGTATTGGATAGATTTTCCATGCGTTTAGTCCGGGGCCGTTAGGGTGCTGCCTGAAAAGGCCAAAAGCCAGCAATAGGAATGCAATTATGTCTTCGGTTTCCACCGCAATGGCTGATGTCGGTAGGGCTGAGAACTGAAGTATGGTGACAATGCAGGTGGCAAGGTAGCGATTCATGAAACGAGGATATTGGGATTCAAGTAATCGCTCGGTCCAGGTCACAATATCCAAATAATGACGTTGCTTATTCGGGTAGAGTTTGTGCTCTACATACATGCCTTCATGAGAAGCTAGAGGGTTCCTACGCAGTGAATTAGCAATGAGAGATCATCGGAGAATAAAGGGAAACTAACGGCGGGGGTGCTTCGTAACCGGGACTTGTGATCCGTGCCCAGGATACACCCATACTAAATAAGAAGAAGATTATCATGGCGATGACCTGGATGGCCAACGGGAGCTGCCATGCCAGGTTATACCAAAGTTGCCGACCGAAATCCTTGTTACAGGCCTTTTGCGCCAGGTTTACCTTGTCTGATGGGATAAACATGAGGCAAATCAAGGTTATCTCGAAGGCGAAGCTGAGGATGATAAGGAAGCGGAGGAAGTTCACTTCCTTCGATTTTTCTTTGTTTTCCTTTGGAACGGGAAACGATCCTGGGTGCCAGATGGAGTAGATACCGATGTACCAAAGGTAAATTGTGCATGGAGAAGCAACGGCGACCAGGACGAAGAGCCCGTCATTCTGGGTAAGTTCGCCTTTAAGGATAGAGACAAGTGCCGCAATGAGGAGGGAGTAGACCGTGCTGAGGTGGGCAAACAGCATTCCCCGAGTCAGTGATGGAAGATACATCAAGACGAGAGCTAAATTTCGCAGAAATAATGAGCTAAGCAATAGTCAGAGTCAATGAAATTCTCTCATACCATAAAGAATGGTGGTGATATAAACTACAGATGGAGTTAGCACCAGGACATATTCGAGAAGGCTCTATACCTACTTGAGACCTGTTGCCCTATACCAGTCACATCGCCGTTCGGACATGGGGAAAACGGACATGAATCTGAAGGTGGATTAACGCAGAACGCCTTCTGATAAAGTTTTGGGTCTTTGGCGAACGAGAAGACGAGGTCGGCATAGGTCGAATTTGACATAGTAGAAGTGGCCCTGCCACTGAAACGAGCGTAGAGTTAAACCTGGGGGTTGCAACAGTCCGACTGCCACTCTGGCCCATATAATAGTGCCACATGATTTTTATTCGCTCCGAGACAAACATTTGGTCGCGTTTGGATATGGGCGTCGATACTAGCGCCATGGATTGGCGGTCCACAATCAATTCACGTTGGTCGGAGATCCGTCTTTCCCGACGGGGAGCGTCCACATCGTGCTATGGAACTGGTATTATCTGCCACTAGTTCTCGCTTTGCAGCGGCGGGCGAGACATAAATCGATTAACGCTCAACCATCCCCTTCGAAGAGATTGAAATGTGTTACTCTTCCCTCAGAAGCGCGGCGTGCCTGTGCTCAGACCATCCTCTTGAACACATCCCATTGTGGGTGCAGCACTGATGGAACAATAGCTCCAAAAGGAAAAGACGTAAGCGTCAGAGCGCCCATCACTCGGACGTCGAGCGCCCACTGCCCGTACTGGTGCCCACAAATAAGTGGTCATTCAACAATTCCAGACAATTCCTCATCGTTTCCAGGGTGCTATATCAACTGTCTCCCATCTCGTTCGAAATGTCCAAATGATAGAAGGCGGCAACAAAACAACATCAAGAATGATTGGGCTATCTGGCGGCGGGGTATCAACCTTCAGCGCTCACATAAATGGTAACGGGCTTGGACCATGTTACATACACGGCTTCAGCTGGAGGTCGGAGGGGTCCAACCACGGAAGCCCTGGATGTACTCAATGCGTTGTCGGCTAAGGTGTTCATACTTAGGACAAGAGTGTGGGCCTCTCATCGCGTCCGAAGAGGAGCCGGCCGCGCATCGGGAGGAAAACTACAAATATAATGACTTATTATTGAGAGACGTACTTATGCCCCGGGCAGTGTCCTCGAACCACGGTGCAGTCGTCTAGAACGAAGGACAGATAAATGTGCCGAATTCGTAGAGGGTAAATCCAACGTTCCAGCACCTCCATTCGACAGATCCAAATTCCAATCTTGATAAAACCTAAGCGAATGAAACATATAAATGTCGTAAGCTAAATGATGATCCTGAGGGCTTAAGAATGTTGAGTGTTAGAAACGTCAAGCCTGAAGATCATCATACAATTCTGAAGTAGATGGAGTTGTTCAGAATGAGTAGGTAACAACGACAGGGATGCTTTGAAGTGGGGGGGGGAACACCGAGAAAAGTGTTATGCGATTAGAATTAGGTGCGACTAGCTGAAAAAAGTGTTATTGGGTCCAAAAAGTGCGATTCAGTCTGGAATCGCACTTTTCAATGCGAGATCACTGGGCACTTGATGGCCGTCGATTCGGCACATCATCTCCTTCCCCTTACTACTTCACTCGTCTACCGACCCCGTCTTGAACGCAATATCAAATGAAGGCGCTCGTTGGATCATCTGCTTACTTGACTCTTCTCCTTGACTGTTTCTAATACTGGGTTTATCCTCGATCCTCGTATATCGAGCATCAAATGGGCCTGGAGAATTGAAGGTTATGAGCTCAAATTTAACAGTATCAGAATAATTTATATGCGTATACCAAGCGCTTAGGAGAAGGAAAAACTGTATAGTTGAAACCACAACAACTGTAAGTCATCAAAGGAAGTGAAAATACCATACAAACGGTCAGAGAATAGAAGAAGTAAAAGGACGAGTCGCTTGAGACTCGAACCCAAAACATTGCATTATCCGATACAACAGGTGTCTGGATTGTGACCTGAAAATTGAGGCAGAATAGGGTGGTGGCGGTATGGACGCCTGGCAAGAATTCCTGCCGTCTGATGGCCATCATCCATGCCTAGCAGTGGAATCGCACATTTCTTCCGCTATCGCACATTTATATCCCAATCGCACTTTCCTATACTAATCCTACGTCTAAGGCAAAGCTGAAATTGCTTACAGGTAAAATACTATATCCTTTCTATAGTGCAACCCCTTTTCAGGACCTATAAAGACCTGGATATAATATGAAATTTGAAAGAGGGAATGTTCATATGATTGCAGAACTGCCACGAAAATTTGGTCATCCCACTGCTTCACTGTCGACTGACATATGCGACCTGAGAGACTACGGTCGAATAGAACACGAATCTCCTAGAAATTATCCTTGTCTCAGCTCACCGGCACCTTTCAATACCTCCCATAGCGAACGAACATTATACCGTGGTCGCTTCTGTTTTCTGATAGTTAAAACATTTAAACTTCTGGCAAGAAAGCAGAGGAAGAAAAACTTATAAATGCCTTCGCGCTCATCGACGATCAACTACGACTTTGCCCAAGTCTAGGAGGGGGCATAGAATCTCGAGCGGGGTTCCTTAGGGCCTCGGCTCGCGGTTAGACCTCAGCTAAAGCAAGGTCGGGGTAGGCGTGCCTACGCCTTGCGACCCTTACCCGAGCATACTGCAGGCGTGTATCAGCGAGGGCAGAATTGTAAGGCTTTGAGAAATAAAGCACCTGATACGATGTAATGCGCCCTACGCTTATAACCACAATACAATTCGAAGCTGCGTTTTATGGCCCCCCCTCCCCGTTCTAGTTGTCACGAGTTTCCATGTCCCAAATTTTCCAATTTCTCGTTATGGTGCATTTCTCGTGGGTTAGACCTTGTTTTAGACTTCAGCACACACCATGATATGCCATCCATCTACAGCATTTGGATGAGATAAGCGGCTTTAAGTTCTGCCAATTGGCTATTGTTCCTGATGGACGTCGCAAGCTTTGTCTTCACAAACCCCTTTGACCTTTGTAAATACGTATGTATTGTTGCTTCCAAGGACATAAAAAACGACGACTTCGGAGCCGGAAGCGGCCGCCGGGCATCATGATCCCGTATCGGCGCGGGCCGCTGACAGGAGTCAGTGCGGGAACGATTCTATTCCCACCCAAATTGCCATTAAAAGGAAATAGGGGTGGAAACTGGGCGCCTGTTGCCCCTGCATCGTGTTCATTCGTTACCACCACGTTCAAAGTACTCGATATAGCGTTGAGAACAACAATGCGTCCTCTTACCCGAGAAAGGACGAGCGAAAGTACGTATCTCGTCGTTTGTTCATTGAGCGTTCCATAGTCGACCCCTTCACAGCTCTGGAGGCCGCAGCAGCGGGTCCGAAAAGGCAAAAGCTAGACAAAGGTCAGATTTTATCACGCTTGCGAACGTGCTCGAAGGAACCTGCGGTACATTGTTGCTGCGGTTGAGCCAATTCACTTACCGCAACGTCGTCTAGATCCTTTATCAACGACCGCCACAGCATCTGCGATGCACTACGATTCTGACAAGAACAGCCATCTGAAAGGGAGGAAGAGGTTCAATGCAGACTTGAAGGACTTGAAGGACTTGTGTCAACAGGGCTATCAAGTGTTAAGTCTCTGTATAAAGAGTGAGTACACGTTATCAGGAGGGACGCCCATTGTTAATCGGGTGGCGTAGAGGTCATTGTCAGCGACGAGGAAGGGTCATTCGAAATCTATATTGTCGATGGAACGCAGAGACGCGTGATTTCGGCAACTTTCATGATTTCTGGTGAGTCTTCATCTTGGCTCTGTGTTCAGCCTGTTGAACTTAGTTTACAGATACGTCTGAATATCCAACGAACCATTCGTTCTTCTGTCATACGGATGATTCCGAGGTGCCGCCTCGTTTACAATCGTTGCTGGAGGCAATAGTAGACGAGCGTCCACGTGTGTTAAAAGACCTCATAGACTGGTTCTGCTTGTCTTTAGCAAACGCAATCGCTCCGTTAAAGCCCGTCGACATGGACCCGGACCCTGAGGAGAACGAGTCAGGCGATGAGTCAGATATGTTTGACTATGACGACGACACCGAGTTGGATGCCTTCTCGGTCGAGCCAAACGAGATACTGCGCCATCTTCAAGAGTAAGCTTTCTCGATCTGTCAAATTCATCGACTTACATTTCCGTCATGGTCAGGTCCTTTGTCGACGTCGTCGCCTCATCGTACAATCCCGGGATCATTCGTACCGGTGGCGGCAATGATTTCATTCTCTCTGTATCCGTTCCTGTTATCTCACTCACGGAGACCATTCCTCCCCGTGCCTTGATGGCCTGGGACAGACGTCTTCTTTCACGCTATCAACACCTCACACTATTAATTTCGGGGTTCCATGGTGTCTATCCCATCTTAGAGAATAACGGTACTTACACGAAAGGTGCTGCGCAATTAGGCGCCTCTCTCTCGTTCAAGGTCGGCTTAACTGAGCGGTACAAGCCTGGAAAAGAACAAGCCCAGGATGCAGTGCGGAAGCACGGACTGATCATCAACGATGCAGAAGATGAGCTTCGGATCCTGGAAGAAAAGGCTGCTCAGGAGCAGCCTTCCTTCTGGGACGACGATGTCGACGAATATCCTGAAGACTCTACAGCAGATGTTCAAGGACAGTCCGAAGAAGTCGAGGAAGAAGACCCCGATCGATTCGACCGTTTTAGCTTGACGAGTTCACTTGAGTCCCTTTTCGAGCAGAGCTTCCTCCGCGTAGTCCAACTTCGACGCCAATTTGGGTTAGGTTGGGCGGGAGCAGAAACGCTTTTCAGTGAAATTGAGAGGCTCCAGTTGCCTCCTCGAGAGGTTTACGCATTGATGAACGAGGTATTCCATTTCTTTTGCGGCCCACCCGTGCCGCCATACTGACACTGCTTTAGTATATTCACGCTTTAGATAAACTTGAAGATGATTTGGCGAGAAGTACAATTTCGTTACCGCATGACCCTTTGCGAGGTCTAGAGAGGGATCAAGCGCTTAACCTTCCCTTAACGGCGTTCAGCTATCTCATCCGTCGACTTTCGGTATGTGATACAATCCCTTACTATTTGTCTGCGACTAATATGAAATAGCTCTGCACCAAGTATTGTGTAGTATGCCATAATAAGCTTGATACCGAAATTGAAGCGCTGAAGCCGTACGTCTGCGGTAACAAGTTATGCTCCTTCCAATATTACACGATGGGCCGCGGGCCGTCTCTGGAGGTTCGTTGTTTTATCCTTCACGTCTCCCTTTCTAAATGTATTGCTTCCAGTACGAAATCATTCACAACCCGCGGATGGTGGACCTCCTCGTATCCCTGGCTTATGTCTCCGCAGTTGAAGGCAATATGGAAGATCCCCTTCCTGTCGGACTGGGCCTCCTGGTTCCACATCCTGGGGTGCTCAGCCCGACTGCGTATAACCCCTCTAACCCGAGGTTTCGGCCTCAACCGCCTGTACCATCTCCGACTTCAGCTGGGGATTCAGCTTTTGCCGCAGCCCCTGTGGCTCCTGGTGCGATGGTCGATTTTGATGTTCTATCTAAGCAACAGGTGAATACAGCTTTCTTCATTGCATGAAGTAAGATCTTTGATTCCCAAATATTTTAGATGAGAGGTGTGATAGCCACCTTGATCGATTCGCTTCCGTCGGTGAGTTGTTCTGGGACTATCCTGTTAATTTGCCGAGATTTCAATGGCATATATAGGTTGATGAAATGAAAAAGCACTTGACGAGAAAGGTTACCATTGGGAAGTCGAAGCCTAAACTCAATGAAATCCCTGAGATACTTCCTGCGGCGTGGCTCATCCTTCGGTGGTAAGCCTGAGACTTGTCTGTGATTGACACCACTGAATTACAGCTACAACCTAAGGATTGTCGGCTCGTGTACTGCCTACATCGAAGAAATCACTTCTGAGGACGAACGTATCAAAAACCTTGGTGAGTAACGGGGGATATTCAATTCTCACTTGAGTTTTCTCGTTGGGCTAAATACGTTACCTAGACCCTAACTGGTGCCAGTTTCGTCTCACCGTCGGCGCCCCCGAAGCTGAAGCAAAATTCAAGGCTGCAGCTGAGGAAGCCGCAAAGGAGGACGGGAACGCTGCTCAATATCCTGCGCTTTATGTATGTGCCCGTATCTGTACCGAAGAGCCGTACGAATGACACTGGCGCCACCCTAGGCTTTCCATGGGTCTCCTTTGAAGAACTGGCACTCGGTCAGCGAGCATGATTATGGAATGTCGTCTACATAAATCTGACTCGCCAACACATTAGATCATTCGACACGGTTTGTGGTACAAAGAAATCGCCCACGGTAGAGCTTATGGAAACGGTCCGTTTTCGTTTTCTCTGTTTCCTCTGTCTCAGCTCGTCGCTATTCTAACCCTCCGTCATTCCTAGGGGTCTATCTGGCAAAAGACGGGAATGTCTCAATGGGTACCTACGCTGCTGCAGGCAGGACATCCTGGCGCCAAAGTCAAACAAACCCCAGCAGTTGTATGGCTCTCACCGAAGTGATCAATCTCCCACACAAATTTGTCTCTAATAACCCGTACTTCGTTGTGGCAGAGACGAGCTGGATCCTCTGGTACGTTGTATGGCCCAATCTCGGTACTTGCATAATCTCATTCACCACATTTTAGTCGATATCTCCTAGTCAAAGGAACCGTCGTTGACAGTGCCATTGATATTAACGCCGCGCCTAACAACGTTCCCTATGTTGCAATGGACCCCCGACATAAAGCTACTTTGAACAACAAGGAAATTCGAGTCCCTGATCCCACTCATCAGCTCGAGACCATCTTACAAGTCCGGAAGGCTGAAGCATTCGAAGAAGTACTCGATGATGAAGATATGGCTGTCTACTCCGCTGAGGATAACAAGTCTTTCAGGCGGGAGGACAGTGACTATCATATGGACATGGATGACGATGACGACTACAAGATTGCTTCCGTACCGAAGCTACCGGAAGTCCCTGTAGCTCATCGACGTCCTGCCGACGATTGGAAACATGAACCAGAGTATGTGCAAGCTGCTGTGGAACGGCTGATGGTTCCTCCCCTCGAGTCGTCCACGTCAGCTACGAACACCCTTCAACGCGAGCTCAGAGATATGCTTCGAGAGCAGGAGAATGCTCCCAGTCTCAGGGAGCTTGGGTGGTACATTCCAGAAGACTTGATTGGCGACAATTTATACCAATGGATCGTCGAACTTCATTCGTTCGATCCCGACCTTCCTATTGCGAAGGACATGAAAGCAAAGTGAGGCGTTATCTATGTGTGCCGTATTACGCGTTGAGTTCATTGGCCTATAGGAACATCAATTCGATAATCTTCGAAATCCGTTTCCCTGCACAGTTCCCTGTGGCGCCTCCGTTCTTCAGAATCATAACACCTCGTTTCTTGCCCTTCATTCATGGAGGCGGTGGCCACGTTACCGGAGGTAAGTCTAGAAAATAATTTGTGAAACAGTCAAGCTCAGGTCAATCTCTCAGGCGGGTCTATTTGTATGGACCTGTTAACTGCAGATGGTACGCCGTTGGGATTTGCTACCGTTCCCTTCGCATGCATTAACTTATGCCTAATTTCTAGGTTGGCTCCCCAGTTATAGGTATGAACGGTGCCCATTTTCGATGGTCCATCATCTTGATGTCTCTCTAGTATTCCCGCCGTCTTGATGCAAATCAAACTCGCCATATCCAACCTAGAGCCGAGGCCAGCTCGTCTTTCGCCCCAATGGCAGCAGTAAGTGGGAATCCTTTTGAATATTGATCCGTATCCGACTTGATATTTACCAAAATTCGATGTTGCCTTATAGGCCTTACGAGATGAGAGAAGCCCTTGAAGGCTTCAAACGCGCGGCAGCTACTCATAACTGGAAGGTACGCCGTGATTCCTCTACTGTTTGCCCTAATCACGAAGGTTACCTTTTAGGTTCCTGAAGGATTGGAACGCCTCGTTCAATAATTCTTCTTGAACTATTACTGGCACTCGACTCATACTGCTAAGCTTTTTGCCACTGGCACTCAATCGTCCTACGACTGTTGATATCAAAGTTGACATAAGAAGGCTATATAGTTTTGTCCCGAATAAAATAAACTACTGACTCATAGCGCTGAAAACTGAAGGACGGCGAGTTTCGTATCTGAATCCCTTTTACCCTGGCACACGGCAACGGTGGGTAGTCATAGTCGCCTCATATTTAGCTCAAGGGAGTGTATTCACACGACGAAAGTAAGTTACAGCTTACTGACTGTCATTGATGTAAGCGTTGCAGAACCCGACAGCTTCCTCAGTTCGCGACGGAGGATCTTCCCAGTTGGGCTTCAAACTTAAATAAGAACACGCTATCAATTTAAAGGTAACAAACTGACCTTTTCGGAACTTCAGAAATGGCGACCACACCTACAATATTGAACTTTAAATCGAGATCTAAGAATAGTAGACATGACCGACCTCCTCTGAGTTGCTTATGAGGTGCCACTCTTCCACGGATCCAATTCTCAACATGTCTCTCGAAAGTCGCCTTCTTTGATACCGACTTCAATACGCTTTTGTCGGCAGGAGCTACGTACGCTCTATATCAAGGTGGTCAGAAGGTGCGCAATGATTGGACAAGGTCTCTACCTTGGGAGCTCGTTTCCAGAATATGTGTCTAGGATCCCAACAACTCCAGCATCTTGGACATCAGAATTTTCTAACAGAATGGCTTCGAGCTCTGCAGGTGCAACTGTTATACATCAGTAAGAGCTCACTTATCTGTTATGAAGGTATTACCTTGCAGCCCCTAGTGGCAACAAGTAAAGCAAATCAGTACTGGGACACCCCCGGGGTTAAAGGAGTAATGGCTACCTTATATTTGATCATTTCCTTTTGCCGATCAAGCACGTAGAAGTGCCCGTCCTCGTCCCTGCGTAAAATGTCCCCGGTCCTGTACCAGCCGTCATAGAAACATTCGCTATTCGCATCGGGGTTACGTAGGTATCCCTGAAATATCTCAGTTGATGAAATACAACCGGACAGAAGTGTCCGTTCAAACCTTCATTACGGTCGGCCCTCGAACCCAAAGTTCTCCGGGCTCGCCTTCACTAGCGTCCAGAACTATACCAGTTGTTTCAACACTCTTGACGATTCGAGCCTCCATGTTTGGCGCGAGAACGCCGACACTGCCGAGCTTCGTCATCCATTGGTCAGGAGGAACTAAACTTAATGTAAGTGTCGTCTCTGTAGATCCGTATCCTATATGCAAAATGAAACACTTAGATCTGGGAGTGATGGCGAGAGGAAAAACCTTGAATAACCACAGGATTAGACCCGTGCTGAGCAAATGTCTCGGAGAAAACTTTGACTAATGCAGGCGAGAGAGGTGCGCCCCCCGATATCATCGCAGTGAGACTGCGTAGATCATAATTCTTTAGGCCTGTTGTTAAAGATAGTGAGAGGCCTGATAGAGCGTCAGTTCCTCCTTGCTCACCGGAATATTGGGTTAAGGCCAGGAGAATAGGAGGTGCAACCATCACCAGCGTTATCCTGAACCTTTCAACGAGCTTGCAAAAAGCAGTAGGCTCGAAGCCTCCTGTCATGATTACTGTAGGAGCGCCGATGTAGAAGCTGTGATGCAGGTGTGCTATAAGACCTAAGGAGGATAGAATCATGAGTATTGTCGATAACCCGATACTTCAATAACGACTTACCGAAAACGTGATAGAATGGCAAGATCGCCAGAGAGACATCTTGCTTTGTCTTAACTGACTCGAACAAAGTCCACGCCATAGACAGCACGGACCCCGCATTTCGATGAGAAGACTGGTAGATAAAATGGGATATGAACACTAGCCCGTAGATAACCAACCAAAAAATGACAACGAACCTCCACTCCCTTGGGTCTGCCCTGTTCGGAGAGTAGTCAGAAACCATCTCATGCTCGTCCACTCATATGTTTTGACGACATACTGTTGTCCCAGAGCTATAGCACATGTATACAGTTTCATTGGCTGCTTCTCCGTCAAAGCGCTCCTCGGGCATTTCTCCTTCCCCTACCAAATCCGTCAGACGGTTTCCGACTCCCTCTGGGGTAGTAGATCGGGTTCTATATAAGTCGTCCATGATCCATATCCTCTCGGAAGCCTCATCTTTCTCGACACCTATAAGTTCAAACATTTTCTGCGCAACTCCCAGATGGCTCCGTGCAACAAAGAAAAGCTCGGGCTGGCTATCTGTCCATTGCCATGCAAGCTCTCTAGGAGTTAAAGTGCTACTAGCCAAGCTGAGGCGTAGTCCCGCAGCTACCGCGCTGTATACAACAGATGATATCTATGTGAGTGACCATTATATTGGGCTGGCAAATAACCCGCAGACATACCCAAAGAGAGCGACCGGCCAAGACAAGGAATTGGGACTGAGAACCATAATGACATCACCTCGACGGAGTGGCCGCTTTCCGGTCTTCGAGTTTGGTTCCCGAGCTGGAACGGTGGGTATGGCTCGGAGGCCGCGAGAGAGTGCTAGAGCCAGATGCTTCAACTCTCCACGAGTCAACGAATGATTGGTAGTGGCGTCAATAAAGGCAGGCCTATTATGTGGATATATATCGGAGCTGCCGAAAAGATATGTGAACACAGAAGTGTCTACCGTGGGCAGACGCCCGAATTTCGAACGATAGATGACAGGATGTAGCGAGTTCATGTGAGTCGGATTCCCCGCAGTGACCGAACTTTCGCCAGGCCATTTATATGCTCGAGGTCCGGGGCAGCTAAATATATTTCCAGCAAGTACACTAAGGCAAATGGTGCGATCAAACAGCTATTAGAAAGCCCCAATATTTTCTTCCCGTTATGGCCGGAATTCTGTAGAGCAATACCGCTACGTACCTTGAGGTCGAAGACGTTCTCCATATAGAAACGGTGTTGTATTAATCTTCTCTCTGTCCTAAGCTCGAGAACGGTGTTCCGAAGCAGTCGTGATTAGGAATGTTCCAAGACGTCGAATCATGATTCATTCAATAGACGAAAGAGATTGTCTAAAAGCAAGGAGAAATTTGACTTGAGAGAGAGGAGTTATGAGGTCTTCCTCTCATACTTAACATCATATCCTTCGGGATACTTCGCTTGTCTTGCGATTTAATCGCACTTTGGGTATTGTCAGCTTGAATTGTTCTATAACCCATCAATAGGGTGATCTCCACGAGCTGGTAAGCGCGGTTCATTGGGGATCATGTTCGTTGCTACGCTTGTTCAGTCAACTGGTGGGACTGGGTTGACGACAGGAGATGTATAATCCGGCGTCAAACGTACACAACTGCGGCTCGTACGTTCGCAGGTGTCACAGTCCAGCGTGGGAATTGCCCTTACCAATGGAACCTTTGGGCGCTTAATACAGGCACTTCCATTTCCCCTCTTCAATCATCCAAGGAGCAGTTAAATACGTCACAATACGCCCACGTAGAATGCAGAGCTCTCTGTGTAAATATACAGAATCACAGCAACGTATTATACCCATCTGACCGACTGGAGGCCGCATTCCGAACGGCGCCCAAGTTGGTGCCAACTTGCTGTCCGAATTGCCCATTGCTCAACCTTTGTGGATGCTAGGCGCACACCATGATTAACAGAATATACAAGCAAGCTTACTTCCAAAGTCAGGAAAGGAGGGAGATCCCCAAATCTTTTCCTGTGTGCGATGGATGGATTATTCCGAAGCATTCCGACGGTAAGGCGGAAGATGATTCCCCAAAAAAGTTCCTTACATCTCCTACCTACCATCACGGCCATCAGTACCACCCAGAATCATCATTGTTTCTGTACAGAAACTAAAAAAACGAGTGTGATGCGCCTTGTTTCTTAACACAGAACGTGTCATCCATCGCTGCACAGGTGGAATCCGCTGGCAGTCTCGTTCTCTCCCATATCAGAGGCTCTGCCGGGAAACGCATACACGCAACTCATTGACAACTCTGTCGTGTTGCGTTGAAAATGTTGGACTCTCCAATCCCCTTCGATCAATTGCCTCACCATTCACTTGACCACCATCAGACGGAGGGAAACCATTTTATCGTCCTAGACATAAATCTATGGACTGACACTCACTTCGTGTCACCTTCGGTTCTCGTATAGAGTCCAACTCAATGGGCATCGTGCGTAACTTGAAAAGGAGTTCCGCCAAACGGTTCGTCTGGGACATAAGGAGAGTCTCGACGCGGCTTGTGGTGGCGGGTGCTGGACAAACCTGTATGGGCACCGATTTGGGCCTTTGAAGCATTGGTTCCAGTTCCAGCCATTTCTCACTCTCGTACGTCAGGTCCGTCCATAGCCGTGGAAAGTCCAAGCATCCCGCCAGTACGTACCGGCAGGTGTGAGTAATCCGGATCCAGGTAAGATCTCCTGGTAGGTCTTGGATTTTGCTTGTATTCGCTAACAATGTTGAATAAAAGCTCATTCGGGAGACTCGAGACGTTTGCAAGTTCCTTCTATTTCTACTCAATCCCGAAACATAATGGTTCCCATCTGAAGGAGCAGGTTGTACGTTGAGTTCTCCGTTCAGAGTGTCAGACTGTGGCCTCATTATCACCAGTGTTTGCCATGTAAATTGACCACAAACAGTGGACAATGTGGTGGAGTGCCACTGCTCTGACGTAGTCGAAGTTGAGTCGAAGATACGCGGGAGTCCCAAGGACATTATTTGGTTGACTTATGTAATGCACCAAATAACGCGCCCCTATTTGAACCATTGTCCATGTTGAAAGACTCGATCCGCTTCAACCTGAACTCCCTCCTTTGGCCTTCTGTACAGTTTTGTGCAGGTAAATAAGACAGGTAATGCACCCGTGTATAACAAATTCCACACTTTACTAACGATAGGAATGGCCATGTTCAATAGGAATGTCTCTTCAACAGAAGTTGCTCGAAATGCCCAGCTCACTCTCCACAGACGCGAACTCGGTACTAATCCCGGAAGAACTTTCGCAGCAGATGTCAAATTCTACGATAGATGCTTTAGACACTGTCCAGATGGAGCGTATGCGCAAGCTTAGGAGCCAAAGGAACGAATCGGCGGGGATCTCACGTCTCCCTGTCGAAATCCTCTGCAGGATATTCTGGATATACAGGTGTTTACATGACTCTGTATACAATATGGACTGGATTGGGATAACCCATGTCTGCCAGCACTGGAGGAATGTCGCCTTGGGTCACGCACGACTATGGAGGAGCTTGAGTCATGAGAGAACCTATTGGTTGGAACTCATGCTTGAGAGATCAAAATCCATACCCATCTTCGTTAGCTGGACTAACGAGCGTCCAGGATATGAGGATGGCATATATGCCATTCCTGACCATGCAGAACGATATCTTTCACAAGCTATCTCTCAAACGGCTCGCTTGAGATCCCTTGATCTGCATACCGATTCCGACCGCCTGGGGCGCTTGGTTGCCTCTTTGGCATCCGCCGCACCCGTACTACAGGGTCTCAGCCTGGTAGTCCACGACGGCGAGCTTAATCTGGAGAATCTTCTTTCGGACGGCACACCAAAGTTGACTTCCCTGACATTGTTTGATTGCACTTTACCGTGGACATCTCCCCTCTTTTCCGAGAGATTGATAAATCTGGAAATCGCTTACACAAAACGGCCACAACCGCCATTTCGTCCCACTGAGGGGATATTCCTCAGCACGTTGACACATATGCAACACTTGGCATATCTGACGCTCGACGATGTTATTCCTGACATGCGCTCGTCGTCTGCCTCGCGGCCAATCGTCTTCCCAAACCTCATTGAGCTCCTGTTAGCTGATACCCTGGACCGGTGCAATGGCTTCCTACAGCGCCTCTCCATTCCGAAATCAACAAAAATTGAGATAGGGGCATATGAAGCAAGTGACCAAGCTATCGCAGATTTCCGCACAATCTTTCCATCCATTTGGGAACATTGTCAATCCACTACCGATGCTGAAGGAGATTCAAACATATATCAAGCTCTTGACCTCACGCCCGTGGATATTGAAGCGATATTGGTGCATGCCCGGTCTACATGTTTTAATCTTACAGACGACTTGAAGGCCGCCCTCGAGACCGATGAGTCAGAAACTTCCACACTTTCATTATCCGTCTTGGGAGACAATATCCGGGCATCGGGAATATTGCTGACCAAGCCTCTATGCTCCTCGATAAAGTTCCTTCACCTCCGATCCTCCTTCGCCGACCGGGGAGAAACAGAATGGATCCTTAGAGGACTGGCCGCCCTTGACACAGTCCTAGTGAGATCATTCGACACTTTTGACCACCTTCTCCATGTATTGGAGACCGACTCTGCACTAAAAGACATGGGGGATTCGCTCCGTCCCGTGTGCATTCCCAAAATCAAGACACTTGGGCTGTATGACCCGGACTTCGACCAAAAGATTGAAGAAATTACTGCAACCGGCACCCACAAAGGGTGGGAGAGGCAACGCAAGTCTCTCAAGAGGCTGTCGGACATACTCAAGGGGAGGTTGAAATTCGGATATAAATTGGACAAGCTCATGTTGGCTCCAAGGCCCGGCTCTTGGCCTGCAGACGAACTGGTTTCCGAATTGGAATTATCCCAACTAGTCTCGGATGTCACGGTCCTTTCGCCACCCAGCGTAATTGAATAGTCGTAGGCACCAGGTCTCTTTCCTGTGAATTCTGTATGTAACTAATGTAAATGACGTTGATTTATGGCTGTCGTAACCGTAACCGTGCTCTCAGGCTGACCCTCTCCATCGGGTGAATCCCGCTCAAATATCGCTCCATGACCCTACTATGGATTATTTCCGTATAACGCGACTTGAGAGTCGGTATTTGGATATTTGGATTGACAGACGTAGGGTTCCACGAGATGTACGCACCCCAGCATACTTTTGTATTATACAGTTCCTCAAAATCAAATATTGATTAATGAGATGAATACAACAAGGTCGCTCGACGACCGTCCCATTAGCCACATCTGCAATCATACAAGACATAAACAACGCTATCCCACGTAATCTTCCCTTCCTCCTTCTCCTGTCTCTTCTCCTTCTCGCCCATCTACAAATATCCGAAGAACCCACGAGAGTGCGAGCGATGGTGTTTATGGTGGCGGCGACTCCCAGAAGAAATGACAACGGTGGGTTGACTGTAGTATGGGTAGGGGTAGGCGGCAGGACGAGGCGCGTACATCACGGGGGCAGCAGTGTGCGGCATCGGGGGTAATGCCATCGCCGGTGCTTGATAATAGGTGGGCGCGCGGACAGCAGCAGTCATAGGGACCACTTGGATGGGCGGTGGAACGTGCTGCCCCGGGGATGCGTATACAGTCTGGACGCTCTGCGGCATCATCTGCATAGGTTGCATTGCGGGTGCCATCTGAACACTTTGCGCTACGGGCATAGCATAGGCGGAACCATGGGTTTGAGGTACGATGACGCTACCAACGCTGCCTGCGGATCCTGCGTAGAAAGACATTTCGAGTGACTAGGCTTTGGGTTTGGTGAAGCTTGATAGCGTGTAAATTGAACTGTGTTGACTCGTGAAGGGGGTGAAAGTCGTTAAACGTGAGGGCGTCGTCAAGTCGTGACGAGCGTGCAAAGGGCTAATGAGTGGTATTCGAACAGGCCAGCCTGGTGAGGAGAAAAGGGAAAGATGGGAATCGACAACGACTTTTATAGGTTCCCAACGATTGGTTGCGCCCAGGACAGCCTGGAGCTGTTACCATCAGGTGGATGTTGGAAGAAGAAGGCTTGGCATTTGCGTGGGCACTGCCTCAATGCCACACGCAGGGGAGCTCGGTCAGAGTTGGGTTTGAGCCTTAGAGGCGATGAGATGGAAACCTGGCAGAGGGCGCACGGAAGGCGCTGGGTACCGTCAATAGATTCTGGGGCGTGCCGCGCAGTGTTTTATAGGCTAGACTTGACAATTTATGTAAATCAGACCGTCGAAACCGACAACGATCAGCTCACCGGCGCTCTATCGTTTCATACATACCTCGTTCATCTGATAATATTATAGATCCTTGCGATCAGCGCACTCAATGAAATCTTGCTGATCAGTTCGATTTCACAGCAACTCTGAAAGGTCCCATATCACACAGGCCTTCAAGCTTGACTGCATGAAGGAGGACATGTCCGGGGATATTAATATGATTAGTAGACGCTCATCCTTCATCGAGGACATCAGCGCCGTTGGCTGACATTGGGATATCGAGCGATAATGGGATTTGTTGGAAAATCCTGGCAGAGACCAGGAATTTGTGCGCGTACCCATGGCGAGTGACAACCTCTCCCAAATCTAGATTGCATCAGGAGCGCCGCTGAACAAAGCCCCATTGTCTCTCAGCCATAGCCACGTCCGCAGATCACCAGCTTTCACGACGGAATCTTGGGATGTTTCATCGCCAGATATGGGTCGGTGTCTTGAAGAGTGTCGATGAGAGATTCGATACAATCTCGACGCCGCTTGAGATATGATTTATTCGCGTCTTATCGGGCCTCTTCTCCCGAATTCGTTTTGTCTTCTTCATCTTTCCCTATCTTCTTCCTGTTCGATCCCACTCTCATCCATCTCAAAAATTTCAAGAAGTTGTAACCATCTAGACCACTCATCCCATGCATATCTTCGTCCCATTGGATCAGGTTCTTAGGGGAAGATCTTTGACCAGTTTCACCACTTCCTTGCTCAGTTGTATGAGTAACCTCTCCCGCTGATCAGCGCGCAGCTCCTGTTGCCTATGGTCCTCGGATAGATGGCTATTCGAGTCTTGATCTTCTTCCATATTCGATTCATTGAGTCCCTCGTCGGTTTCCTGCCTGCTGTCATCGACATCTTTTTTAAGTGCATCGTTTAGGCGACATTATCAGACTCATACCCAACTTTCACGACACATCTTTCGCATGATATCGTTTCGTATCTGGTAAACTCGTCCTCTTCCAGAACAATACAGTAGCATTTTCAACCTTTGACCCGACAAAGTCGCCACTGCTACTGATGAAGGCAGTGACAGTTGGAGCGGCAATCAACGCCTACAATTCTATATTAAGAGAAAGTATGTACGGCTGTCGGCTTACTACTGTTCCCCTAACATATAGATATACCCGCCAGTAACAGAATAGGCAAGGTATCCTGTTATGTGCCTTTTGGCGGAGCTGTTGAGGTGACGGTTTGGCGGTCTTCCAAAAGTAATGGGAAAGACCTTTCTATGCCTAATGAAAATCAATTTTACATAAGCAATTCCGCCTCCAGAGGCGCAACTTGGTCAAGGGCGTGCGAATTTTTTTGCCGAAGGCGAATCGTGTCTGGCGCCGACGGGCAATAGCACCATCGGGGGATGCATTGCGGTGGGCGTGGAGTTGCGAGACTGGGCACGCGCGCAATGTGCCTTCGAACTTGGTGATATGGGGAACTGTGACACGGGGCCGGTGCGCAGCGCTGGTCTTTACACAATCAGTAGTAATAATTGGCGCCCGATGTCGGAGACCCCCAGCTTTAGCCATGGGGAAAGCGCAAGCTTATACGAAGAAAGGTTTTCCCAGTGGGTTAGACAAAGGATATATATCGCCGTATCCGATGGTGGTGATGGATGCATAAGCAAAGTAGAGGGCGCTAAGGTAGGTCCATTGTTGGCCACTCTGGTCCGTTATTCAATGATCATGAGGCAACTTCAGCCTCTTGACACGTTGCATAGCAAAGGTAGCTCATCGGTTCCGTTTCCAAAAGACCAAAGATCCAACGATCCAGACCAGGATGAAAGCGCTAATTGCACTCGCAGCCGAGCTGTACTTCTCCAACTTCTCAGAAGATGTTTCGATTTGTCTTATTCAGTTCGAAGCCAAGGATCCTGATCCTGATTCCCGCTAATGTTTGAGATCTCTCCAAGCGTTCCCGCAATACCCACTGTGGGTTTCGAACGATCATGTTTTGTATCGTTATTCTGCGCCAGCTGTTCCTCCCATTTCTTTCGCTTCTTGATCGAATTCCTGGCCTTCCTCTTCATTCTAGTCCTCTCTATTACCAGGCTTCGGATGCTATTAACCGAGAGACCGAGAAGGACGAAGCCAAACAGAGAGAAAGGAGTCAGGACCATTCTCCCTGTCGTAGCTTTTAACGGGGATCACTTCCTATAATCCACAGATTAATGCAGATGTCCAATAGGCGAAGGAACGGAGACACATACTCAACCTAAAGCGTCAACAAGGTTCAGTCAGTCAAGTGAACGCCATTTACAAAACTCCAATCCCCTAAAGCAGAGTAGACACCGGGTACGGCTGCGATGTAAAGAACGAATGAGATTGTCTGAAGCATGATCATCCGTTTGGGGTTCGATAGACTCTTGAATGCAGGTTTGTATCTCGCTTTCCAATATAACCGATGGCGATGTTGTCACTCCGAAACCCTACACCATCGAACTGGAATTAACAAGCTGCCGGCACCCAGCACATGCAAGAGAAGAGGCGTCGAAATTGCTGCGTAAAGTGGTCCAGCAACCAAAGCACAATGGTACGATTGGGAATATGTGTGTTGATCCCTATTCGTTATCCGAGAAGTGAGGACTGCCAGGTAAGCGACGTGAGGCACCTAACGTGACATCGATACTACCTATAAATACCCCAGAAATTGGAACATTACGCACCATAATGAGATAGTAGGGATTTGGGCGACATAGTAGGGCTTCCTTCGTGAAAAATTTAGAAGGAGCCAGCCGCGATCACCGCACTGATAAGCAAAACGACATTAAGGGCAGAAGCCTTGAACGGTTGAGAGTGATAGTCATTGTATTGATACAAGCGCCATACCACCGTGGGTCTGATAGTCCTTTGCCGGTGTGGGAGTTGATTCTCCAAGTTTGTACCAACACACAGACGGAAAATAGATTGGCCATTGGACCAATGGTTCCCGCTAATAACGGAAAGACGGCTGTCGCAATACACCGGGCTCTATGTCTGTTGTTAACATTGGAATCCCGCCAAAGAAATAAATGAATGTGGAAGGGCTCTAACGACGCTTTTATTTCCGTTCAACAAGAACCGCTGCAATTGTGGCTGAACAGACCCCTTCGTAGGCTGCCGATGAGCCCGTGAAAATTCATCGAGACTGTGCCGAGTACTGTCTTTTTCCCACTGAAATTGCTTGATGAACGACATCACCGACTGGAAAGGCGATTTCCCTCCAAAGTTTCAGGTTCATGTGCTACGGAACCATGACATCGATAGTGATAAGCACATGTCCCGGGAGCGTCGTGGACCCGGATATATGGTCCTATATGAGTTTATATGCGTATATACTCTTCCTTACAGCGTGTGCCTGAGCCTTCAGACTTCTATCGAATGATATCTGTCCATCCCTTTATGTTTCCGCCAGCTTATGGGTTGTGAAATAAACTTGACGACCCACCTTTGACCTAGCTGTCGTATAGCTCCTCAGTATCTTTGTTCCACATCATACTGTTAACTCAGGGGGGTTGGAGGCATACGGATGGGAAATGGTGGTGGAAACATGTTTAGACGGCGCAACGGAGCGCTCGGGTGGTTTTCGATTCATTTTCCGCGGAGTATGCCGACGCTGCCGTGACTTGCCAGGCTTCACGCGTCACGATCCGACGCTCGCAATCCCCTGGGCCGTCGGGAATGTCACTGTTACAACCGTGGCTTCTAGAAAGACATTTTAGCTACCGATATATATTCCTCTGGCTACTTTCCGACCCCATCCACATCCATCATCGGGCAGGCCAATGGTCCGAGACGGATTCAGTGACGTGCCGTTTGAACTTAAAACTTTCCATCTCTGTTCGGAGCAGAAATCTTATACGCAGATTTTCCTTCACCGACCATCACGATGGGCATATTCATCATTGCGATTCCCGCTGATGATACAAATAAATTGCACCTGGAATGAACAGCGTGCAGATCCTCTTCACGAGTAGTTACCTCACTCGAAATGATATCGGTGGGTGACCTTGTTACAGCCAGTTGATGGGAGAATGACAAACACTCATCAAATGGTTGCTACAGTTGCGTCACACTGAGGCATATACGGATATTTGCAATCCACGTAGTGCCATCTCCAGGACGCACTAATCCTGAGCGACGGAGCCAACAACGGAGAGATTGCACTCCGTCCTTCACCCGAATGGTGAGGCTACGGCTGCCTTAATTTGGACATGATATCTATTGCTCCACAGTGTAATAGATCCTTATTCAAGGGGATACAAATATTGTTCCGGGCTATCAACTGTAATTTACTAAATGCGGCTGCTAGCGCCAAACACAAAGGGTGGCCAGCCTGATTATAGCTACATAGCTACATATCAATGACAAATTACAAAGATCCTGAATCCTTTGCTCGTCACCCAGCGAAGCAGCTCTTCATCTGGGGTGCGCTGACAACGAATTCTTCAAGTAACGACCATCAAGATTAGAAGGGTATCATCGTTGCATAATACTCACCACAGCAGAGGACTGGCGAAATGGACTAGTGGCAGGGGTCCTCCCAGTAGTTTCGGATCGTCTTTCCATACTCTACAGAGCTATTGAGCAAGGGCGATCCTCAGCAATAGCCTATACGTACATGCATATCGGCGTTATATACCGCCGAGAATGCGCGAGCTTCTTCAGCTGTTAGGATGCCTTGCTCTGTCATAGATACCAGACATCGCTGAAGAGATTGCGCATCGATGGCGTTTTTAAGTTCGAGTGGCTCGGTGGAGTTGGGTGGATGAGAGATGGAGTAGGGCAGGAGGTCATACATCGCCAGTAATGTCATTAATTTCAAGCGAAGATCCTCTGGATTCGTCGACGAGGAGAAAAAAGAGGCGTTGGTCGATTCTTGATTCATAGTCATAGCTCAGCCTAGTCTATGAGGGTCACAAGGAGTAGGCGCTCAACCACTGAGACTGGTGTCAGCGAAATTCAAGAGATGTAATGAAGGGGATGGATTCACCCAACCTTATCCAGGACTATTTATACCCATCCCAGCGGTTATGTCATGAGCGTCTGCACGGGAGATCAACTGCGGTACTTGGCTTGTTGCTCAACCCTGCGTGAGATCTTGGGCGCCTTTATCGCCGATGAACGGAGACCGGGATGGTTCTGCGGGTTCATAACGCATGCTTCCCACCGGCATTATCTGTAAAACCACCAATTATGGCTACTAATGTCGTCAACGCTGTTACCGACAGTTATTGTGGTAGTTTTTAGGTTGTGGTGACCCTTCCTGATGGAGCCAGCGAACCACCGAGACCCAAGGTTCCAATTGAGACGTCTGATGGAAGCAAGGGATAATAGGGGAGAACCTCTTTCTGAACGGGCAACCTCGCGATTTCTTCCTGTTAAATTAATTGCCTTATCACCTCAATGAGCAGCGCATGCAATGAGTTCGGCTTCTAGGACGGATGGGGGATAGAATGGGGATAGGGTCCAGGTCGCTTCCCTTACTCCGTGTGCCCTTCTCTTGCTCCTTTTCATATTCCTGAGATTGGTCTGAGCCGTAAGGCTTTCTGCCTCGCGCTAACGCAATGGTGCTCCTATCTTTTATTATCAGAACTACGTTTTATATAGTTTTGTTCTATTGGATTTTTTATTTTAGTGTCGGGCGCCCATTTCGCGTTCCACGGATAAATGTATCACGCCGCACGGGGCGCCTGTCGTGGCCTGCTCAGCTGAGTGTGGGTCCGGCAAATTGAAAAGAGCTGCTAGCTCTGTGCGGATATCACACCGAGGCTGGGATGAAGCAAGTTGCGTACCCCTCCCCCTTTATTCCCTTTAGGACAGCCGGCGGTTTCGACTCCCAAAATGGACGAGTTCCCAAGCCTCCTTGACGTCGTGTTTCTCGATTTGGTCATGGTTCTGGTCTTCGCATCCACTGTTACTTCCATATTGACCCAAGCTCCTATATCAGCTGTTGTTTCCACCGCGCACAGAATCTCAGGGCACTGCTATCCTGGCGCAGAAGCCACAGCCCAGATCTGTGGTTATGACAGGGCCATGGTTGGATCTCGGGATTGGTGACCGTAAGGTAAGTTCTTTGATATAACTTAGAACGTAACCTCGCCATCCAGATAGGTTTATTTTCGGATTTCAAAGGACGGATAGCGAGCGCTCGCCTGTTATTTGGCCTTGCTTTACCCATCAGTGATATGGACCCACTGGTACATCGTATAGTGATTTGGTAGTAAATACTACTAGTACCCAGGCTTAGCAACGATGGACTGCCCCAATGCAAATTGGAGGAATACTTCCAGTGCGTTTTGGTACCAACTACACGGCTGGAACCCAGGCGAAGGAAGTGGCACTGATCTCTTCTTGGAGGTGTGGTGGTGTGGAATCTGATTCCTTGAATGTGTTCTGTCCAGAGTCCAGACCCTTGGTGCTTGGTCCCGGCATCGCATTTTGACAAAGATACATCCGCTTAGAAGAATTTCTTTCATATTCATATGGATATGCTTCAAATTTAGTTCTGTTCCTTGTATCGAGGCACCCTGATCTTGATAACCGCCTACAGTCCAGAGTATCTCTCCAATCGCTACAGTGATTGATGCGCCACTGCGAGAATTGAAGTCACCGCCTTCGCCACGCTAAACTTAGCTTGACATATTGGTAGACCTGATTGTTTATGGCGGTCCGTGAACTCGCACCCGCACGTGAACACATCTGAATGTGTTGAACGTGTAGCTCTGAAGATCTGAGGCTCTGAGCTCTGATCCAGACGCAATTCTCAAGGGCGGTCCTAGTTCTTTTATGGCATATTGAGGTCATCTAGCTGGGTCCGGGATGTGGCGAGTCCTAGAATAGCCATCAAGAAGCGACCTACCAGTCGGATGAATTCAATGTGATAAGTCACAGGAGAAGATCTAGAATATCTTCACTCGAAGCATATGTTTCAATCTTTGATCTCGTGGATGATAAAAAGTTTTATGTCACTGGTAAAAAGTCGAGGATATACATAATAGGAATGACACCTGTCAAAACAAGGTCCATCCTTTTGTTAAAGATCTCCGCCCGCCTTCCAAGCAAAGTGCTCTGGACATTTCTCGGCTACGTTGAGGAAACAATTAAGGGTTCCATCCGACCGGCATATACTCCCAGGTGATGTTGAAAGAAGGAGTAGACTGCGGAGAGTCGAAGACTGAGTAGAAGGCATACGAGAGATCTAGTATTGGTAACGTAGAAATAATAAGCATATAGAAGTTCATCAAGGAATCTAGGCAACTCACGAAGATCGTATTCATTTCCCGTGTAAACTTGATCGAAAACCTGGCCATAATCCACTCGGCCATTCCTTACATCTATTATCTTAACCCACTGCAATGCGCCATTCAATCTCTGAAAAAACTAGTCGTTTCCTGTGTTGCACTCACCCTACCGCAAAGACTGTAACCCGTGAACGTGTCCGGGAAGAGAGCGATAATCTTCTTAGAGTCGGTGTAAAGCTGGCCGCCACACAGTAGTTGTGTGCCGACTTCACGGAATATCATCAGATTAATGACATCGCTAAACCAGATATGAAATGGTTACCTACCGGGCTTATCAAACCATCGGGCCTAGAGCAACATCCAAATAAGTCAACCACAAATTAAACCGAAATCAGGGAGACAACTAACCAGGCCAACGTAAGCCTCGACGGGCGCCACGAAGAGGAAACCAACGGTAGCAGCGATTGCAGACAGACTAGGACGCATGACTGGCAGGTAAATTTTTGGGGTTGGACACGGATGTGCAAGCTCCTGGCCTTGCTCAATCCTAGAGAGTCTATATATAAGCGTTCCTGAATGCCAATCTAACACCCTCCCCGCAGTAAAGAAGGTCGAGAACGTGACTGGCATCAACAAAGATTAGCGTGTCGATCAGGATTCTCGGCGTCCGTCTTGACCAGTTGACCCAAGGTTCTGTCGATGGGCGGATTCGAATGGTTTGCGGCGCCGCGTGTTTGATACTCCCTGAAGAATACTGTTGTCAGAAAAGCCTGAAAGGAATGTTTGTCAATGGCCGCCAAATCCCCTGAGAAATATAAAATGAGCTTCTTTCGGGCTTTCAACGCATAGCTTCCCCGCAAAAGTTGTTTTTGAATGTGTTAGTAATTGCTATACGGAGTTCACCAGAGTACATAGTTCAATTTTCAATACCCATCCAACTCGCCAATATGCATTTCAACTCACTCTCGAAAGGTCCGGCCTCCGTGTGCCAGAACAGTGATTGAACAATCACAGTCAATGAACAATCGAATCCAAAAGGGAGAATCGGCGTTCGTTGTGGAATACATACATCTTCGTTTTGATGAATGTCAATGTCCTACTTCGATTCGAGATGTCAAGGTGTTCATTCAAGCTTTAAATAAACTTCAGGCATATGCGCATGGGGGCACATTTGCAATGCAATTGCCGCCGAGCCGAGAGCGTGCGCTTTGGTCAACTCTTTTCTGCTCTTCCAGCAAAGCGTGTCATTTGTCCCGGACGCGTTAGAAACGCGAGGAATGTCCAAGAAGAATAAGAAGAAGGTAAAGCGCAACATTTGAAATTTGAGGAACCAGAAGCCAAAACCACAGCCTCAAGTTGATGAACACTTGGAGTCGGAAGAACCACGAATGGTGCAAAGAAAGCCCGTCTGGCTGTGATCTGTCGAGCTCCGAGAGTTTCGGGAAGCCAAATTTGGCAATCAAATAGGGGTCTTATACATCATCTGACGCAACGCGTTGTCGTGGGGTGTTTGGTTTCAGGGGCAAGCGCGCCAGGACTCTGCCTGCTCTCATTCAAATTCATCTCGGGTGTTCGATAGCTTTTATATCACTGTTTTCTTTGTTTCTTGATGCTCTGTGCTCGTTGTCACAATACCTCTGCTCATCGCCAAATCACATTTACTCGTCGTGAATGATGTCGGAAGACAGTCGTGATAGCCATTCTGTTCGTTTGTCGGTTCTTTCTTCTCCTATTTGTGTATCGCTTCGTCCTACCAGGGCTTTCATCAACACTGAACTGCAGGGGTGTGCCGTACTGTGCCCGGGACCGTCGAGATTGGCGTATATATCTACCCTTTTTGTGTCCCGAGTCCCCGATCTTATAGGCTTCAAGCGTCGCTGGCATTTTAAGTTGTGAGAATCCTTGACTTTGCTACATAACATGTAAGCTCGTTCCATTTTTTTAAGAACAGAGTCAGACGTTCTCTTGTTTCTATCATGGTTCCTAGAGCTAGCTTTGGGCTGGGTTCCTGTTCCTCCGGCGTATTGAAACTCTCTGCTGATCAAAACTGTACCTCAACACCTGCCGTATACGACAGTCGCTCAGCGCTCAACTATCTTTTCATCTCCTTGCACCTCTGGAATCCCCATAACAGATATTAGGGGTGGAAGCGGCGGCCCGGGAAACGGCCCGTGACTTGCCACACCATTGGTGGCAGTGCCAACAGCCTGTCCCAGCGGCAAACAGTGTCCTTTTCTTGTTCTCGTCCTCCTTCTTTCCATATTTTTTTTGGATTAAAGGCCATATACCTTTTCTAAACCGGTCTTGAACGATTCACAAGAATACAGGGGGACAAGACTCTGAATAAGAAGACCTAATGTCGACAACGACAAACCCAAGTTTTGCCCGGCCGACGTCTGCCGCTCTGCGCGTTCTATCGATCCCTGAGCTGCTCTCACTGATTTTTGGTTTTCTCGCTCACTATCCGTCGAGTGATCCTTGTGCTTGTGGATGTGGGGCTGTAGGCTCTGGGTTTGGTGGCGTCTATGAGTGTCGAGGTGTGTAGACCCCTCTTTTTATGCCCTTTTCTCTTGGTTTATGGTCGTAGCGGATGGAGAGGTAGAAGGCGAAGGCGAACCATGCCACTATCCTGACAGCGAAGACGGACCCTGGAGTCTTTCAGCTTTGGCTTCGAACCCCAGTTTCGCCTCCTCTTCATCCAATTTGAAGCGCCGTACGCGTCGAGGTGGTCATGCCAGCACCAAAATCGACTACACGACCAACAAGCCATCATACAATCTCAACAACGCCCTCGTATGCAAATTATGGTCGGAGATTGCGCTAGACGTGTTGTGGAAGGTTGTCGATAAGCCAGAGCGGATTTTTGCGCTGCTTGATGGTGGAGAGTTTAGAGGAACGGGGCCGGCTCCTCCGACACTGACGCAAAAGAAAGGTGCGTGTGTCTCATATGAAACGGCATCCTTTGCAGTTGATACTCTGGGTGGAAGGCAACAACACGCTCCAGCTCGTCGCAGAAGGCGCTGGCCGTTGTCCGATGGACTGGGACATGGGCCTTCGAGCTTTCTGGAAACAAGTCAAGCGAGATGAAGAAAAGGCTAAAGGGCAACCCGGAAACTCGAACGAAGGGGATAGCACTGAGGAAGAAAGCACGGATACAGACAACGCTAATAGCGAAGACGAGAACGAGATAGCCACCCGCCAGGAAGGCTTTGTAGGCCATTTGGCGGGGTTGGATTTGAGTGATACTATTGCGGATGATCGTAAAACTGGGATTGAGGACCTGAAATGGGATTTACATGTATGTGCTTTGACATCTTTGCCCTTTGGGATTTGGAACTGATAGATTGTATTCATCGACGACCACTTTACATTTTGCGTTTTGGGATACCATCTCGCACAGTCTTTCAAATCATCACCAACCCCAGCGTCCTGGGCGCGCTTCGACAAATACGCCTACCGTGTCCGACACCTCATCTACCGGCGTCCCTGTCTGACTTCCTCTTCCCTCCAAGCCATCGCCTTGACTCGACCCAGAATGGAGGTATTCCCAAGGCTGAATGCACTGACGTGGGCGGACAACCCGTTGAGCTGGAGTGTTGTGTTCATGCACGAAGGAGTGAAGAAGCTGGAGGTTCGGGTAGGCGTGTTTGGAACGGAGCGAGTCGTGGATGTCAATCCCAAGTCTCGAAAGGTTATCGAGATTAATGACTATGCGAGCGGGACAATACGAAGGAGAAGGAAGAAGTTGACGCTTAGGGAAGCGGTTACGCAGACGCTTTCTACGCACCTTTCGCACATTCCTGCGCGGATGCCCAACATAAGCAATATGTTGATCTCGTCGTTCTTGCCTGTCTCGTTGTGCGACGATGCCTTGAGCAATGTGTTGTTTGCTTCGCCGTCTCCGTTGTCGGATGCGTCGTCCACACCTTTTGCCTCGCAACTATCTGGGGCTTCATCTTCGAGCTCGAAATTTTCGGCTCCGGCGAGAAGTCTTCAGCGGTTAACAAAACTCACTCTCCCCCGGTACTACACCACAGCGCCTATCCTCCTCGCCCTCTCCTCGCTTCCACGGCTACAAACTCTCGAGTTCCAGTACGACGACCGATACGGCTTAGGACGGTACCCTGATGTCGGAGCTGTAGGACGCTGCGTCCCTATGAACTGGCGCCCGGCTGGCGAGGAAGCTGAGAGGGCGTTGGAGGGGTTAGTAGCGAGTGTCAACACAACCAGTCTTAGTTCACCTTCCGGAGAACACGAGTCTCACCAAACCTCGGAAGAAGATGCGAAACCGTTCAGAGCTTTGAACGATATCAGTTTGACGGTACGATTCGAAGACGCGCGGTGGCTCTTCCTCTCTGGTGGTATCGATCTTAGTGCTTCACATTCGAATTCGAATTCGGCCGCTGCGACTTCGAATTTGTTTCGACCAGTGGTAGACTTGGGATTTGTACCCAGGTTTAAGACCGTCCGCACGGTGGGGTGGCCGGCGAATCTGACGATTATGTATCTTGATTCCGAGTCGCTGGAATCGCCCCGGACGATACGCAAGCTGTTTGAGGCGATTGCGGGGTGTTGTAGGAGGTTGGGGAGGTTGAGCGTGTTGAGTCTCCGGGATGCGAGTGTGGGTGGGGCTGGGGTTGGAGCTGGAGGGGCTGGAGGGGCTGGAGGGGCTGGAGGAGGTGGAGGAGCTAATGATGGAGAAGGTTTTGCTGGCGGTGCTGGTGGTGGAGATGTGGGCGGTGGTGAAGGAGATATCCAACCTGGTGCAGAGGGAGGCTATTTTGACGCCTGGCGCACCCTCCGGAGGACGAGGAATGAGCAGGTGAGAGTTGAACGGCGCGTAAGGAGGAGGGAACGCGAGGCGCGGGCGCCGACTAGGAGGAATCTTCGTTGGAGCGAGGAGGAGGGTGCAGAAGAAGATTTTGATTTGGGGGTGTTTGATAATATGACTATCATTGTGTCGTCGGATTCTGAAGAGGAGGGGGAGGAGGGTGGATCATCTCAGAATCAGAATCCAACTCAAACTCAGGGACAGGTGCAGGGTGGATCCAGCCCCCCGACGAATGAAGAGGACGATGATGAGGTGTATTGGCGCGATATGCCTGATATCGAGGAAGGGAATGGGAATGGGCAAGCGAGCACCAGCGGTGCAGCAGTTCAGCCAGGGGGAGGAGATGGGGATGAACCGGAAAACGATGGTGAAGATGAGGATGATGATGAGGATTCCTTGGCTGGCTTTGTTATACATCCGGGGAATCCGCCGGGTGAGGACCAGGCTACTGGTGGAGGGGGAAGCGATAGTGGGGACGACCGCGACGGAGACGAACACTCCATAACGTCTGCATCGAACGTCAATGCCGGCCAAGGTACCGCGGAAGACGAAGACGACGACGTCTTGAGTTTAACGCCTTCGGAAGTCCGTCGTTTCAAAAAGAAGTTCAGGGAGAAGAGGCGTCGGGAGCGGTTGGTTGCGAGGTGTGTTGTTGATGTTGATGAGTTGGATGCGGAGGAGGTTGAGGCGAGCATTGATCTTGGGAGTATGGGAGATGTGGAGGATGAGGATGAGATGGATGTTGGTGAGGGGGATTCGGGGGATGAAGGTGATGCTGAGACTGAGATCGTGACCGAGAACCCTTTCGATGACCTGAGTGCGGCAAACGTAGTCGACGAAGATGTCTTGGGCGACACATATCCCAACTCGTCGCTCCATATCACGCTCTACACTCTCCAGCCTATTCTCGGTTCTATCCCACTTGCACCCGCGTCCTACCATCCTCGCTACCCCAACTCGAATCTTAACCGCCACGGTTTCGGATACCCTGTGTACCCGCCAAATAGCCATTCGACTTCTACAGGGCCTGAGATGCCGCCTTTACCGTTGAAGACGCTGGAGATCTACCATCACCGGCCGTTACGGCTTACGCAGACGGATGTGGAGAGGATTGCAATTGCGTTGGGGCCGACGATTGAGGAGCTTGGGCTTGGGTGTGAACCTGTGCATTGTGGGGGGATGAAGGATGGGGTTTGGGAGGATGGAACTGGAGGGGGAGGGGCGGGGTCAGGTGGTTTGTCGGGGGCTATAACTGCGGACGTTGAGGTTAGTGGGAGTGTAAGTGATGTTGCAGGAAGTGTGGAGGGAGGAGATGGAGATCCAGCGAAGGAAGAAGAGGAGACTGTTGAGGAGGATGAGATGGACAAGGAGGAGGGATGTACGCTTACGCTTGGCGCCCTCCTCCCTTTCGCGCTTCACTGTCGTAATCTCAAACACTTGTCCCTGTTTGTGGACGCGAGGAAAGGTTTGGAGGGATTGTTGAGTGTTTTGGAAGACGAGGTGTCTTCTTCTGGATCTTCGACTTATTCGCGGCCCTTGTATCCTCCGTATTCAACTTCGGACCCGAAGGCCGGATCGAAAAAGAAATTCCCTCCTCATACTGTGAACGCCTATACACGGTCGATAGCGAAGAGGTACTTCAACCTCCCGTCGCATCCCTACGCCTTCCCTACGTTCGAGAGATTGGAGAAGCTGAGCATGGGCATCAGTCTTTTGGAAATTCCCTTTGGATGTCTACACGGCAAGATGAAGATGGTTTTGGCGGAGGGATCGCAGCATGGAACGCTTAACGAAGCTTGGGCGGCCTTTTTAAAGAAGCAGAAGGACCATATTTTGGGAGTTGTGAAAGAGGTCAATAAGAGGGCGAGGAATGCGGTTTTGAGGAGGAGGAGAGTTGGGCGGCGTGACAACTATGACGATGAAGAGCAGGAAGGTGGCCTTTTTGGTGGTCAGTATGATAACGCTCTCGACCCGTTCCTTGAGTATGTCAAGTGGACTGGAGTCCCGTTGGGATTGGGAGGTGAAGATGATTGGGAGGATTTGTGGGAAGTGGATGTTGAAGCGTTGAAAGCGGAAGAGGCTCGTGAACTGCAAGATGGGGAAACCGCATTGAATGACGAGGAATTCAATGATGCACAGACGAATCAGGGAACGGGTATAACAATACCGCTCTCGAGTACACAGTTGCAAGCTGTGTTCATTTCGTACCTCTTGCCGAGTTCTAATCCGCCTTTGTCGTCGACGCCAAGCCCGGCGATGGGCGCGGGCTCGGGATCGAACGATCCCTGGAACGTCGTCCGTCCTCTTCCTAGGCGGAACCATAACTTGCTCGCTCTTCCCTCGCCGCCTCAGAGTATTCCCGCGAAGACAGATTCACCACCGCCTCAACGCAAAGCCGATACCTTTACTCTCGATTCAGGTGTAATCTGGACTCCAACCTCCGCACCAATGTCAAGCGCTCTTTCCTCACTAATCTTCCTTCGACGCGAAGCATGGTCTCAAGTTAACAGTCTTCTGCCAATGCTTTATTATATGAGGGAAAATGAGAGGAGAGGGAGGAATGAGAAGCTTGCGAGGGAGATTGGCGAGCTTAGAGTGCGGGCTGGGGTTGCAGGGGAGCTGGTTAGAGTTTTGGGAAGTGGGAAACGTGTTGCTGATAAACGGGAAGGAGAGAGGGGAAGTGAGGGTGTGGTGGAAAAGGTACAAGGGCGGCTGGTTAGACGTGTTTTGAGATCTATTGGAGATGGGCGTGGTGGAGCGGAGGGGACACCTGGCCCGGATTCCTGCATTATTTGTTGACCAGATGCTTGAATTGAGGTTGAGTCGATTATTTAAAAGTATTTAGACATTTTTAGGGCATTTCGATTTTCTATTCCTGAGTTTTTGTATTGTATTAATATTAGGACACCATTCCATCACCCTATAAGAAGAGTACAAACATCATGTTAGGGAATATGGTACACATGCGATAAATAACTTGAAAATGAGTCTTAGACCTGAGCATAACACAGTAATCGATGATTGTGATCAAGGGGATTATGACTACGATTGCACAGCGTTTACTGGGAGGTACCTCTCCGTCATCAACCACGCGTCAACTTCATGCCTCGTAACGTGACGACCAAAAATCGTCGACATGAGCCATTGAACAAGGTCTGGAGGGATCTTGCCACCCCCTACCAACCCACGGCAGTTGCCCCACAACCCTGACATTATCCGGAATCGGAACTTGGCCATGCTCTGCTTTGACACCAACGCTGACGAGAGGAAGAGCAAGATGTAGTCTGAGCCTTGAGCACCGTTGCTAAACCGGCCTGTGGGGCATTTGTCAGAACTAAAAGTTTCTATATAACTTCGGATTACTTCGTACCTTCGGCTATGAGGCTGCAGAGCAGCTCCATGACGCCCTCCCATTGGGATGACGACGTCTCTTGGGTGATGACGGAAGCAACAATCCAAGACGCGACCGATTTTCGAACTGAAAATATCAAGAGGTATAGGTTTAACGCACGTCGTGACATAGTGGTTTCGATAAACATACCAGACATATCCTGGGCAAGCTGCGATATTAACTCAACCGCCTGTAGTCGTAATGATTTTACTTCTACCAAAGGCATTAACCGGGGCTGATAAGCACTGATCTTTGAACGCAGTCCCTCTACATATGCCTCCCGCTGAGTTAATGTTTGTTGCGAAATGGAGAGCGACGTACCGTCGTTGGAAAGGTGCACAAGGAAGTCAAGCGCTATAGCGCGGATGTCGTCATTGGCGTCTTCAAGGGCCAATGTAATGAGATCCGGAATGGCCGACTGTACGCCTTGAGGGATCCATTTTGAAGCAGCTTTATACAGAAGAGGCACAATGAAAGGGTATTCAATCACGAGGAATAGTATTAACTCACTTTTTCGACATAGTATCACGAGTAGTTCCAATGCGGTAGCACGGCTAAGGCTCCAGGTGTTTTTGAGCTGGGGGATTAACGTCCTGGAAATGGAGAAGCTAGCCTCCTCTGAAATATCTAGGACTGTCTGATTGTTAGTCGTCAAAGGAACAATGTAGTGAGAGTATTGCATACGTCGTTCGGCCAGGGAGGCCGCCACCAGCTTTCCTCTGTCGGTGATGGAGTTGATATTTGCAGATAACACGATGAAGATAGCGGGAGAAATGTCTAAGAAATCGGATGACGCGTAAGCTACCTCTCCTGAGGGGCTAGCCAAAGACTTTTGTCCCACCAGTAATGATATTGCCAGATATTACAGTGGTGAGGCACATCAAGGCCGAGGTTCGATTGAAACCGTTCTCGTCTCCGGCTGCTATTTTTACGAGAGTTCCCAGGAGACCCTTCACAACGTCGCTTAGCTGGACTGCATAGATAATGGAAGCATATTAGTGGCTGCGGGGTAAAGAGGTCGTTAATCGCCTTACATTCCGCTACTATACCAGCCGTCTGCAAGATATCGATAGCATGCGACCGGTGATCACTAGATGGATCTTTCAAAGCACTGTCAAACGCTTTCACAAGAGACGCCTTGATTGAATCTCGGAGCTTCCCTGGGGGATTTTGATGGGCATGTGTTGGTAACAAAGGGGCTTGACGTACGATTTTCGGTCAAAGATGCCAGCCCCCGGAATGCCCCTTCACGCACATCAGGGATTTCATCTTTAATGGCAAAGTCTATCAGTCTCAGTTGGCCTTCCAAGAAGTCGGGAACTGAAGTGCTCTATGTAAGTACCCATACATGGACGTCTTGGGGATAGACTTACCTCGTCTGATAATGCTGGTCAATGCTTTTGTCCATGCAAAGCGGACCCTCCAGGAAGGATCATTGAGGACAATTGAGTCCAAATTTTTGGGCAGTGAGGTTTTCAAGATTGCTTCCGCGAATTTTGAATCTGAAATCAGGAAATTAGTGTACGTGATGCGTATAGAAGGTGGTATCCTACCCTCCTGGCCCGCGATCGATGTTAAAGATCTCACCGAGGAGGCACGAACGTCACTATCTTTCTCTTTCAGAGACATCTTTACAAGCCGCGAGACCGGGTCCATGTAGTTGGCTACCGTTGATCAAATATCTGTTCGCGTTTATATGGGCTCCATACTCACCATTACACACCAGGCCTTCCAGAACCTCCGACCACGCCCGGCGCCAGAGCCAGTCTTGGTCCTGTGTGATAGTATCGAGAGCTATTGAGAAGGTTAAAATACTTTTTAGCAAAATGCGCGCCCCTCCATCTGTCGTTCTTCCCCAAGCAGCTAAGCATTTGATAGATTTTAAGCGTATCTCCGAATCTAAGTTCTTCATTGCTATCTCAAACACCACGGGTATCATATCGTTGAATTCGGCTACGAGTATTTGCGTTGAGTGCCAATGTCCACAAGCGATTATGTACATATGGACTCAAGCACTCACCTTTTGCCGTAAGAGAAGAAAGGAGTTGAAGAGATTCGAAATACAGTCGCTTCTCAGGCCCTGTTAGCGATTCATGGATCAATGCTTTCAGGTTTGATGATGCATCTTCGCCTCCTCCATATCATATTCAGTTGCCTTTCTGCAGTTTGATCTGGGTTTATGCCTACCTTGGCTCGAGATATGATGCAAGGTCTGTAAAGCCGATATTCGAATACCGATGTCTTCGAGAGTTCCATAGATGGCACTTAACATTGAACATACATTGCCCATGCCTGCGTTCAGTCCCAGTTGGTTAGTAATTCCCGGGCAGATCGGACAAAGAACCATGCGCCGGATACCTACTGTAAACGTGGTTTAGGGACGTTTCATCTGGGATTAGGAAGGAATAAGAACGAGATGTGCATTGACACGCGAGATTCCTTACTTTCTCGATCAATGTTACCTTTAGCTATCCTTGCCATAGTGTGGACGAGGATATTAAAGCAAGACTTTCGCAGGAGCTCTGTGATCCTAGTAAGAGCGACGTCCATTTCCACATCGTATCGGAAATGAGCTCACCGTTTTGCATCAGGAGAATCAACGTCTTCATCCGAGCCATAGATTCTTGCTGTTGGTGACCATCGAGCGAGAAATCGATTGTGTGTGAGAAAGACGCTGCTATTGGACCTCTCAGGTACTCTAAAAAATGATGCCTATTGAACAGGGAAGATAACGGGGCCAGACCCTCCTCACCTGAGGCAGATAACATTAGCAAACATTTAGACGCCCGTTCTCGAACTCGATCATCGTTGTCATGAACAGCAAGCTCTACGACAATGCTCACTCCCTTCACGTGCTCGGCTAGTATTGAATGAGCGCGTAATCTGTGAATTGAAAGGAAGACGTGAAGCTTACATTTTAAGATTAATAATTCCAAGAGGACAATTACATTGATTCGCCCCTGTGTATCCTGACGTCCAACGAGTACACCTACGTTCTGGGTTATCTCGGTCATAAGACAGAATCGATACTCCTCTACAGGACAGGGTGAGCGGTAATCCTAAGAGAGCGAGGGAACGAACCGTATTCAGAAGCCGTCTTCAATAAAGTAAAGATATTATTCCTAACATTTGTGTCGATATCAGAAGACCATAATGATAGAACCCGTGGTAGAAGATGTTTGATCAAATCTTGGAAGATGGCTTGGAGAAGTGTCAGACATAACCCGCTCCAAATTTCTAGGGACATAGTTACTGTTGAATGAGTTGTGGCGGATGAAAGTCCCCACGAGCGTAATAGCTTCAACGGCAATCAAATCAGGAGAAAGCAAGTCATTCAGAGCTTCTTTAATGGTTAAGATAGTAGCGCTTTCCATATGGTCTGAAGATTTCAGTGTAAGGCTGCAGGTGCGTTCTGGACCCCGACAACTTACATAGACAATAGGTGATCAGTTTCTTCAAGGGATCGTTCTCTTGTCCGTAATCCAACGCTAATGTGGGTCCTTTTATTGACAGAAGAACCTGACGAAGGAGGGGACGGATATTCCGTTCGAACAATAAGTCTGAAGGAGTGAGTTCGCAAGTGAGTAGACTGGGAACTGAGAACGTCATACCACTTGGCACAATTGATAGATCCATGAGTTGGGGTATCATCTTAAGCGCCTGCATAGTGGAAGAACTTTGGGCCTCAATCGCAAATCGTATGCTGTCAAGTGCTGCCTCTGTAAGTTGTTCTTGAATACTTTCTGGAAGTCGATTGAATAACAAAATGGCAACATTACTAAACGTAGAAAGGTTACCCTGGCCTGGTAGGATTTCCAGAAGTTCCATTGCGAGCAGTCGCACTGCTTCGTCCTCGTCGTAAAAAGCGACTGCAAGTAGCTTGGACGTCGAAGGGGTCAGGAGAACCTTAGCCATATTACCTATTGGAAATGGAAGGGGAATAAGGTACGCGATCTCTTAGAAGGTATAACTATGTGCAAACCATCGCTAGCGAAATCCCGAACGACTGTCAGAACTTGCTTTCGTATATTCGAGATTTCGTCATTGCCTGAATTGGTAGGGTGCCAAAACTTTATGAGTTCTTGGGAAATGACGATTCGTAGCTTAGCTGATACAAGAAAACAGTCTATCAGTTCCGAGGAGTCAAGAAAGAACTTGCCGTACCGTCGGAACTATATGAAAGCAGAGCTTGGGTTGCAGCTCCCCGTACATCTTCATCCATTTCATTAATTGCCATTTCGATTAGTTTAGGTATGAATGCGTCGACATGTCTAGGGTATCCAACTGTCATCGATACCACTCAGCTAAGGGAATCCAAAATTGGTTTGACCACGTACATTCATTCATCAAAGCGGTGACGGCAAGGACTCCGTGACGCCGAACTCTGGCATTCGAGTGAGCAAGAACGGCCGCGACACTGCTTGGTAGTCCAGATCCATTTACAACTTCGTTCTTTTCTCCCCCTGATCCGGTATCCACGGATTCTAGTAGCCCAGTCTTCCACCCTTTCGCTATAGCGAATTCTTTTAAACGTGCACATGCATGAAGACGATGTACTAACCAATCTTTTCGGAAAGGATGACGAGGTACTTTTCACCGAGCGTGCTTGCATTGGCCTGTTGGAATCTTGTGTCGCTGCTCCATTCGCTTTTCATTCCCGAGTTGAATGCTGTGTGTTGTGGCCAAGTCAGAGAGAGGAAATGTTAAATCTGAAGTACGCACAATTAGCCAAACTGTACGTTATGGCGAACGCGCTAACTTTCTCTAAATTACTATTTCCCTGTACTAGCCCCCTTGACGCGGCGAAGATAAAACTGCGCTGATTACTGGACTGTATATACGGTGTCATCTTCTCCCACAGTTGCTCTTCGACTTCGGCGTCGGAAATATCCTCGTTCAATCCCAAGAGAATCGGGACTCGTACAGTAAACGCCAAAGGTCGGACCGGTTCCGGGAAGAAGTTCCATCGATGCATTGGGCTTCCAGGCGCTAGAGCATCACATAGTACAGCCTTCAAAGCGGGATTTCCGTGATTCTGGCTCTCAGAGTATGCGACGAACTGTGAAAGTGCTTGTAAGTGTTCGCCTAGGACGTCATTTCGCCTTGCTAGAGCTTGAGACCCGAGTCCTGGCATCATAGATTCCTGGAGTCGGCGAAGAAGAATTTTGGGGGCCTCCAGTTCCGAGAATTGTTGCATTCGTTCTTCTTTCGGTGGTCGGCGATTGAGTTCAGCAACAGCTTCATCAACGTAATGGGGCTTCTGGGATTTCATAAGCTTCGAGTACCATATCTTTGCCAACGTCTCTGCATAATGAATTGGATCGAAGTGGTGCTCATTAAGGGGAGGGTGAGAGGAAGCCTTGTCGCGTAAGCTGCGAAAGAGAGATTGGAAGTCAAGGAGAATGTCTGAGAGCGGTGTTCGGTAGGGACAAGAGTCAGCAGGGAAAAATAATGGGAGGACAGTCACGATCCCATAGATGGCTATTCCTCCTAAGGTAGCACCTAGAACCCCCGCACCCAGTTTCTTGTTGTTGTCGTTAACCTGGAGCGCCAATCCCAGTGAAAAGATAAAGAAAGCCAGCTGGACCAAGAGAGGAACGATGGTCATTGTTTTTTCGCATTTCCACTGTTTCGATCGCAAATCAAGCATCCAGCGTTGATAAGCATGCCTGGCTTCCTCCCGATTCGTTACAGGGATAAAACGGACGATCCATTCGCGCGCTAAGACAGCCATGATTGCACTGTAGAGGGTCATGAGTAGACTACCAAGCCATAATCCGTTCACCCATAAATTAGTGTTGGTTGGCTGGAACATTTCAACTGGTGGTGGCTCTCCGCGCAGAGCGTTCCGCATGTCAATGAGAAGCGCTTCCTGGTCGTCTAGTCGAAGTGTACGCAGCGATTCCACTAAGAAGGACGCGACCACACCCGCAAACAGACCGGCCTATCCAGGAGAGGGTAGGCATGAATAATACGGCGGAGGATGGAAGTACCAGAAACGTACAAATATTAGCTGGGATTCAAGGCCCGTTTTCCATATCTCAGCTTGGTCCTTCGCCTCCTCTCCCGCCTCTTTCAAGTATAACGACCAAATTTTAGCGTCTGCTCGAAATTCGTCTTGTACTAGTACACAGTGGGTCAAAGATGCCCACACGTTCTGCCTATGTGCGCACCTGTTGAGACTGGAACGGCTTTTTTCCATTTGGAGTCGCCTCCATCTGTTCCTTTCTCCGCATGGTCACCATTTTGAGCAAACTATGCCGAGATGAATTAGTCTACTGTTAGTGTCCATTACTTCGAACTCACATTATTCATAGGTCAGGATCCTGCGCCACGGTACTCTTGAGCCCTAAGCTGACGGCTGACGGTGTGTCTATCTGAAATGTGCAACGTTCTGATTTATATATTTCCTATATTAAAAGCGCTCGCTGTCATGTTTCAGGTGAGGCATTGAAACACCGGTCAAACCGGGGAGGATGAATGTGCGGTGACCCCGGCGTCAGGGATCTACGTACCTTGATGGTCGTCTGACGCTCGACTCCGGACAGGGATTGCCCCAGGTGTCGTAACACGTCGTAATGGCAAATGGTTGTCACAGACAGCCCAAAGCGTGTGGAATGACTGTTAAACCGTGACGGACGTAATGAATGTTAGCAAACGCCTGGATATGCAATCATGGCTGGGTCAGTGGATGATGCCACTGGTAGTCAAACCTATGGGATTTATTGGCGCTTGCCCCATTGATACTTCCGTAGTTGCGCAAGCGCAAGACTTCAAGGCAGCTGGAATTAGGTTGGAATTAGGCTGCATCATGGGCTCCGTAAGGTTGGCTCTCAGGCTGGGATAAAAACGTTATATACTTAGCACACGATTCATGGAACGAGAACAGATCTTACTACAGTCAACACCGCAATAA
>FTPT01000249.1:34814-64569 GCA_900156845.1 Coprinopsis strossmayeri | reverse complement strand
AAGTATTTATAGTCCAACAAAGGAAGGGGTTTATTAGCAGCATATGTGCGGGCAAGCAAATAAGCGCTCGTTCACGGAGATTGCCGTTCATGAGACTTTCACGTGATGTCACGGTTCAATTGCCGAACGGGCCCAAGCCCCTATCTTCACCCCTTTCACATTCCGGGTCGTCTCCTTCCTCGATAGCGATTCCCCAGTCAGAAACTGATATATTTAGACAGTGATCAAAGGAGGCTTCTTTCTCCCCGTCATTCTCTCGAGGGTGGACAATTGATATGATTCCTCTCTGACCACCGGAGATTGGAAGGATCCGGTTCTCCTGGTTTTCCGGACGGTTGACTCAGAACGACATACATTCAGAGTCCGGACCCATCGGCTTTGGAAGCTCAGTCTAAATTTATGCGCTGGCATGTATTTACCTTGAAGAGATAACGCGTTCCGAATTAGTACTTTCGCCCTTACTACTAGTAGCTCTGATACCGCTATGGGGAGTTGGTATTATTGGGCACGGGGTTGCTTAACTAACTAGAGAATTAACCCTCTAACGCGTGGGTGGCCTGAAAAGAATACGGGATCTTAAATGTCAAGCGAAGCACGGTGGCTTCTTGCTTCTCCCGTGTCAAGGATAACGGCCAATACCCGGGCACCGGAGCATTCGCATTGTTCTCTACCGCAATAGTATTTTCTAGCAGCCCCGTGGCTCATGCAGTAACGTTAAAACTTCTAACGGGTCTATTTTTATCCTAGGGGCCGACACAACGTGTTTACTCATCTGTCTGTCGCAGATAGCTATTTAAACTAGTATGATGCGGACGCTATCCGACTTCTTCCCTCGTTTAACTGTTGAAGACCTTTCCCTGCCCGAATGCACACGGATTCAAGTCCAACAATAACAGCGCTGTATAGAAGCATATACTATAATAATGTGAGTTAGTGTGGATTTCCTTGATCAACCAAGCTGAGAAGGATTTAAGGCTGTCAATGGTGAGTATGGATTTCGTCTGGACCAAATGGAAGATTAATCTATAATAATGAAGCAGCGTCCATGACACTATTAGTGAGTAGGTCTCACACTATTTCAGATAATGGTGGAGGCTGACAAATAGGTTTGAGTTCGTCGAATACTTTCAGATTTTCGAGCGCGAAGTAATAGAATTACATCGTTCTTCAGCTGTGTTATCAAACATTAACCAGCTCATGTAGGTGTCCCTGATGTGGCCAATTGAATGGAGTCTCATCAAAGTCATCTACTTCATAAATCGAATTCTTCCTTTCCTGATCGTCCCGACACGCCTCATTTACTGTCAGTTTTTGCCTCTAGCTATGCACAGTACTAATGATATAATAACGCCATTCCAGTTAGCTTTGTGCCAGAGCCACCGACCGAGGTATTATACTACCTATTAGACTGCTTTGCAGATATTGACGGCGGGTATAGCTATGTAAAGGACTTACGATATCTAGCGTAGGTAAGTATAAATTATACGGAGCACCGTGAGCGACTACTGATATCCATTGTCTCTGATAGTCGGTTCCGGTGTTGTCATCCTACTATCAGAAGGTACGTATTTATCAAGACCAAAAGCCACCTGTTGCTTAAGAAAGCGACGTTTACGAAGCTATACTCTACATACGAGTGTACGCGCTATCGCGACGAGACCGCAGGATTTTGATATTCCTTCTTGTTAATGGCGCCGTGAGTATATAACTTAACTCCTTGATCGACTCCCGGACTGAGCTCCCTCCTAGATGGTGGTTGTTGCAAGCTTTATTCTGGAGGGATTGTTCTATGCCAAAGCACAGTGTACGTGCTACGAAGGAGATTATCGAAGAATGTTATGTCCTAATGTCACTTTGACGCGTTTAGGGGGCCCGTTCCCTTACCCTGGCATTTCAGGATGTTACGGACATTTCCCAACAAGCGGGAAAGTGATCGCTGGAGTGTTTGTGGCCTACTTGTATAGTGGAATAGGTACGTCCTTTCGTTTTTAATTGACTCAAAGCGCTACTAGAAACAATATACAAAGTGATTATGACTCTTTGCGCCTATTTTGTGTCTCTAAAATACTTGTCACATACAAGGAACTCGATAATCAAAGCGTTGTACTATGACGGTCTCATCTACTTCGTTGTTATGGCAGGTATGTCTCATTTATATGTCTTTTATGCCCAGTGGCCTATTGTTCAACCTCAGCGATGTCAATCGTGAATGGAGTAGCTTCGGCACTACTTCCGGTGAGTCGCTCATTCTAACATGTGTTAGATTTATAATGACATTTTACTCGTCAGGAAAGGCTTCGGTTTCTACTATCTCCGTGGGTAGCTAAAAACTGCCATTCATGATCAATGTGTTGACTACGAGCAGGCCTCAAGCGGTGGTGCACAGTGTATTATCAACACGAATGATTCTCCACCTTAGAGATAAAGGTCGAAAACAAAAAACGATGGTGGTGGTGGCACGCTTTTCATCCATTCAATTCCTTGGCGACATGGAGACACCATAGGTGCAGTTGAATTGAGGTGGTAAAAGCCTGTTGTCTGCATGAATACGTGGGACATAGGGAAGGACGTACTGTCAAGGAACAGTAGCGATAGGGCCCTCTCCGGACGGCGGCTTTACTGTGATGGGAACTATGGTGCGAGGGGGATCAGTAGCTCTAGGCGTCGCGGCCCCGTTTCGAGTCCTTTAACCATTACTTCACTTCCACATAGAATAGTTTCGGCCATATCATTTGTTCGTGATCACTGAACCCGCGTGATTAAGCAAATCTCCTAGCTCTAACCAAGGTTAAATGTTAGTCTTTCGGGTTAAATGAAGAGATCGTCTCACTTCCAAAACAAGGACAGTAGAATAGCTGCTCATCCAACGTTACAGCATGCGGATAATGCCGAGGTGGTGTGTCCGAGACACCTGTCAGGATCATGATTTCTGGCGCCCTCATTATCTCTCATTATGCGTACCGTCACCTAGCATCTTCTGGGATGGACCCTACCGAGTTAGCCACGCCCTTCTAGCCGTACGGTTATCGTGGGCTGACGGGACTAACCGTGGACCTCACAAGTGTAGACGGGGATCCCCAACTCAGCCGTCAATGACAGAGGAGAATTCGCCCTGCTCGTATCCAGGGGTAGGATTGGCAAGAGGCTAGACCTTCGAAATTAGATACATATTAGTCACTGCCTTCCATTCAGTTGATCCCTGCCTGGGCGCCTGAGTACGGTGCCGGAAATGAGCTAACTCGCGGGAATAGCAGCCAACCGGAAACGTTTATTACCCCAATCTCGAAACTTCGGCAACCCTGCGTCGTAGATCCCTCACGAGCGCTCCGTATGTTGCCATAAATACGCTTAGTGACGTTAATTTAAGGTATGTAACTCGGACCCAATAATAGGATCGTTACCTATGTACGTACGTACCTCCGTAGCAGTTAAAAAAGGATAGTTGCGTACCGTGACCCTGCGGTGCCAGCTCGTTTTCTCCTAGTACAATTGTCCAGTGTCCGAGTCTGCTGGCTAAGGTTCAATGTATTTGGAATCGGTGCCAACGGCGGAGGCCATACATAGAAGCACATGGTTAAACAATGTGAGTTAAAACTCAACTTCTCGAGATGGTCGGACCCCCACGTCTAATTAGTATAACTTGGGCAATTGGAACTTTCAGGCTGTGAATGGTTGGTGAGACTCCTGGAGAGAAATAAGTAGTTGAAGGACCTGATATTCCTATTATAGCAGCTGGGATGGTGGTATTGGTTAGTTATTCTCCTCTCTCACACCTAAAAGAAGAAGAGGACTTATCATCTTTCGGGCCATAAAGTTCGCAGAGTACCTTCAAACACTGGATGCAGAAGTAAAACATAAAAGCATACTATCCTCTTGGCATTGACAGCACGCTCACGCACTTGAAAGGTCGAATTTGTATGGCCAATCAAATGGGGCTTCTTAAAGTTGCTTTACTTCGTGAATCGTCTCTCGCCTTTCTTCGTTGTTCCGATCGTCATAATATACTGTGAGTATTCACGCTGAGGCCCGAGCGAGCATTGATGCTGTCACTGAGATCGCTCTAGTTAATAAACCCCAGCCGTCTCCTAAGGTACTGCTTCACCTTGCTTGATCCTGCACCCTTTTCCGTCGATCCTGACAGAGCCACTACAGCTGTGTAACACACTTTTGGATCTTTGCACTTGTGAGTACCTACTACCGATAATTATAGTCGTATGCCCGAGGGTATCTACTCACATTCTTTGCTTGGCAGTCGGCGTGACATTAGCCATTATATTCTCTGAAGGTTCGAAGTTTACTCTTGATATAACCGACGTCTTCCTCATCGGATCACCTGTGGCACGTCTCTAATAGCTATACTCTACATTCGAGTGTACGCTCTATCAGGACGCAACCTGCAAGTTCTGATATTCCTTCTCGCAAACATCTCCGTGAGTCGCGCGGTGCCTCAGAACGGGTCGCATATCCATTGAAGTTCACTGCTCCTGGCTCTAATTTTTAAATTCACCAGATGGTAACTGCCATGTGTCTAACCCTTCAAGGAATCTTTAATGCCGGCACATGGTGTGCGTATCTAACTAACCAGTTACTCCTATATTTCGTGTTCACCGTTGACGCGTTGTGTCGATAAGGGGGCCCGCCGCCATACCCTGGCATCTCAGGATGCTACGCCCATTCCATGAGAAGCAACAGGATGGTCGTAGGGATATTTATTACATACCTCTACAGCGGAATAAGTGCGTTCTTCCGAGTCACTAGATCATCCTGTCTTCTACTACCCTGTACTACATCATCATGATCACGATCACTAACGCTCATCACACAAAAGTGGTCATGACTCTCTGCATATACTTTGGAGTCCAGCAATTCTGGATCGAACGAAAGAACACGCTAATCAAGACGTTTTATCGGGATGGAACCTTTTACTTCGTAGCTTCCGCAGGTACGTTTTAGTCTACGCTCTGAAAACACTTCAGACTTATATCTTACATCTTTTCGACTTAGCGATGTCGATTGTTAATGGAATAATAGGGTCCATCCTTCCCGTAAGTAAGAAACACACCTTCCATGTCATACTTATCATGACCCCGACGTACTTAACCCATGTTATCAATATCTCTGCACTAGGCAAGGTTTCGGTTCTTACTAGCGCCGTACGTTATGTTCTACATACCCTTCTATGACTTATCGTTCCTGCAGCTAACATTTAATTACTGACTACAGAACCCAATGCATCTTACAAAGTGTAATATCGACTCGAATGATCCTTCATCTCAGAGAAGAAGGTCGAAAAGAAATGGGGCATAAACGCTCAAAGCAAGGCCGCCGCCTTCCATCCATAGTGCAATTCCGAAATAATCCCACTAGTACTGCCGGGTTGGGCACGATGGGATTTGGCCTCTCAGATCCATAGATTCGAGACCCGAGATGTACTGCCGAATCGAACTTTCAATTGGGACTGAACAAGTGCTAGTAGCGTAAAGCTTGGCTTGTAGAGTAAATTAGATAGTACAACTGTGTGACACTTCGTCAATCATAATCGTAACATGGCAAGGCGGCCCCACTGTCGGGTACAAGAAGGTATATTCATAATAGGAACCGTTCGCATAGTGCAGCCACTCCATGAAATTTTCATTCATCGAATCACGTTGAACTGCATGATTCGAATTCGTTATTGGCGTGGCCCCGTCCTGAGTTTGCCGACCCAAACAACGACAACCTAGTGAACTGTGAACGGCGAGTCTCGAACGCGGAACAGAGAAGAATCGACTCATATTTGCCCTAGAAAGTGGACTCTAAAAACGGCGGCATAGCATTTAGTCTCATGCGACTCGGAGATGCGACGGTTCCGGGTCCATACTGATACTCAATACTCGTGGCATCCCCTGCAGCCCAGCACGCCCTGGATGTGGGTCCCGTGCCCCCGAGTCCATCCCACGCGACATCCGTGCCCAAAGATTTTCACTCCAATGGAATCCCACCCAAGCTGACATACTCGTTATTGGCATTCCGACTCCCCATAACCCACAACTCGACGCTCCGCACATCATATGTTCCAAGATTAATCGGAAGAGCTTTCGACCGTGGCTGTCGTTCGGCGCTACCGGCGCTCGACGTTGGGGCATTGTTTACGGTCCTGGACACCGAGCTCGAACCTGTCGCGATGTCGTGTCAAGTTAAGTACAAGGTTCGAAGTTGGAGAAAGCGAATGACATACTTTGGCCATCAGAGGAAAGGTCTAGTCTAGGAGCGGGGGCTTCGACCTCCAGCGCTGTCCTCGACTTGTCTTCAACCAGACCTCTAGCTTCGCTCTTCAAGACATCTTCGTAGCTGAACAGTTCGAACTTGTTATAGTGCGCGCCCTGCTGGTTCTGGTTCTTCCTTCCCTCGCCTGCGCCAGCCCGAGGCAGCCGTTTGCGATGGCTTGTGTTGAGGATCGTACAGTGCAGCGTCAGTGGACGTTGTTCGGTGATATATCCGGCGGCTTTGAACTGTTGGTGGACGAAATCTGGTAAAAGGATTAGCGAATCGATCAGTTTTCGGTTGGGAGGTAAGGAAGGCGAGCGAGCGAGAAAGTGATATAACAGCGGCCTCATACAAACAAAATGAATTCGAGATGAGACCGGCATTCCGGTTAAGAGGGTGACATGGGGTCTTCCCTACTTAGAACTAGATACACACAACAAGATGGAGGAAGATTGACAACGTACCAGAGACTTTCCACAGCCGCTCTTTCCACTTCCTGCTCAGAGTCCTCTCAACGTCTTCCTCGCCTGGGTCTTGTTGGTGTGCGCTTCCGCCTTGCCTGCGAGATCGCTCCTTTTCGATGATTCCAGTCATATCGGGTCCAGCCCATAAGACGCTTGATCCCTTTGTCGAGCCAGGTGGAAACACGTTCAACACATCCAACGGGATCTTCATTCCTCCCTTTTCGCCGCCTTCGTACGGCACTGTATTGAGAATCCGCGAGATTTGGGGTTGGAGAGTGAGGAGGAGAGATAGTGCTGTCGACGGTGTTTTCGGGAGTGCGGATTCGGCGGGGCCAGACTGTAAGACGAAGTGTAAATACGACATGCAGACGTAGAAGGATGGATAGGCTAGACTCACTGGTAGGCCTTCTGCAGGCCGTCGAGGGGTCATGTCGTCACTTTCCAACGCCATAACGCCGAGCGTCATGTGTAGCCTTCGCGGATCGATAACGATAGTAGGGTCTAACCCAGCAACCGGTGGATCTGACGCCAATAGAGCGTTTTGGAAGTTGGATACGCGAGTTTGGAGGGTTGAATGGGTATGCAGGGGGAGCGCAAGGACTATGTAGCGCAGCGTGAGGACATTGTCAAATTGCGAAGAAGTGGGAGCAAGCGTACAATGTGTCGGACGAGGAGGTCTGCTACCCCCATTCTGATTCGATGAACCTCTCCCTCTTCCTCTGTCTCTGCTTCGACTTCTCCATCCGCCTCGTGCAGATGAACTTGGATTTGAGCTGGGACTTTGGACAGCGACGACTTGATTCCTGGCAACGAAAGACATGCCTGTCTCACAAGATGCGGGCTGAGGAGGCGAAACTTGCGAACTGGAAATGCAAAGCTTGGTTAAAGGCAACGAAGGCTGGACAGGCATATACTTACGGGAAACTAAATCCGGTGCGAGAGCTGAAGCGTCGAAAGTGGCGCATGCAACGAAATCGCCTATCAGACGGGCGGAAAGGACTTTAAAGGAGGTACATAGAGACGACTTGTGGACATACTGGGACGAGAAGGTAGTTGATTTCGATGCCAAGAAAGCCTATGTCGTGACGGAATATCTGATGGCGCTGGTTGAATTTCTACCGGGTTTTGCCATTGGGTAGAGGCTTTCTTCATCCTTCGAGCCTCTTTCCACTAAGCGTAGACGCCCGCCGCTCCAATCCTTCCTAACAGGTTATTTGTGGGGAGGTAATTGAATGGGACTACCTGCTTCTAGATATTATCCACTGCTTTAATATCTAGTAGACATGGCGCGGTGAATTTGGCTCTTGTAGCAAGACGAGGTGCACTATGGTACTCTAAAATCAATGGCATTGCAGTTATCACCTCGTTCTTCTATGCCTTCACCGTGAGTTCTCCTCAAGTCGAGAACCTGTTTCCTTTCCATTGACACGGTTCGATTCGGGCTCTACCACTGCAAATGATTACTTTTCAAGTTACGACAGGCCCGGGAAGATCGTGGACCAGCCCCGGTGTTTCCGGCTCAGAGGCTCCTCCAGGGGGACCAACTCGTTCTCTGGCATTCACACAGTCACGCCGTGTCTGATACCGACTCTCGCCTTGGGGGATCTAGCGGGACGAAGGTCAGTAGTAACGACAATGATGTACAACTAAAGAAAGAGTCTTCTACATATGTGTAAGGTTTGACTGCAAAATTTACTTAGTAATGCCCCATACCACATGTATTGGCTCGAAATCTACTCTCCTAATCCACACTACGGGAGAGACCCCAGAGATACGAGGCCTCATTTTTGGTACGCTGATCTCAACCTCGGAAGCATGCAGGGGCCGTACCTTTCTTTTGTAGTGAACCCATAACAACGACCTCGGCACTCGACCACAACCAGGTGCCGCTCACAGGCAATCCACTTGTGAAGATTGCTGCTCCCGTAAAAAGACTCAGAGGAGCGGTCTGACACTTGCCTACGGCCGCTACACGACAGGTAAATTTTTTTTTCTTATTATGGCCGTCAAGTACATACTTTCTGTCAACAAACTGTTGGATATTTCCGTTTACCGTTCCGACCTTAACCAACGGCAATCAATGATCCCATTCCATCGCTGTTCCAAGTAGCCGATCACGGGATACCGATACTGATACGGGAAGCACCAAGCTTGCCCCTATGACTTCTGGGGTTTCTAGATTACATTGAGCATTTATGGTGGTTCTAGAAGTATGAACAAACTATCACCAGTGTTTCTAGCAATGGTTCTCACATTGAAACCTACAAAAAGGCCATGTCCGCCTGATTGGAGTATTGGCACGCGCCGTTAGAACTTAGATCGGTGTTGGAATTAGCCGGCAACGGCACAAGTGGTGGAAGGCCCAGGCCGGAATTTCCGACATGTCAGGTCAGACTGACCCAGTATTACTGTTATCTACAGGTGCTACAACCGACATGAACACTGCCAAGCATATTTACTGCCATTTGTCAAGGCTGTGCTCTACTCAGTATATAGGCGCTACATATTGCTCATATCTTCAGAGTCCAAGTCTTCAATTGCATCTCAGCAGCTGCTGTATTCTACTCTACTCCTCTGGGCAAAAGCTACTCTCCTTAACCTCTCCAGTATCATCTGGTATCATCAACCAACATGCATTTTCACAATACTATCTGACTTGTTCCCTCCTTCAACAGTTTAAGGCATTGCCCCTGACCAGATGGACATCAGTTCAAGTCTACCAATAACAGTGCTGCATAGTCGCATATACTATAATAATGTGAGTCAGTGTCAATGTCCTCAATCAACCAAGCTAAGGCAAATTGGAGGTGGTCAATGGTGAGTTTGGATCTTGTCTGAAGCAAATGGAAAATCAATCTATAAAAATAAAGCAGCATGCATGACACTGTTAGTGAGTAGCTCTCAAATTAGCTCAAGTGATAGTAGAGGCTGATGAACAGAACAAAGTTTGCTGAATATTTTCAGATTTTTGAGGATGAAGTAAGGCAATGCATCTTTTTTTTTGGCAATGTTATCAATTAGCTCACACAGGTCTCCCTGATATGGCCAAGTAAATGGAGCTTTATCAAAGTTGTTTACTTGATGAACCGAATTCTTCCCTTTCTGGTGGTTTCACCTCGGCTTATGCACTGTCAGTCTTTTTCTCTAGCTAATCACAGTCCTGACAATACAATGATGCCATTTCTAGATAGCTTTGTGTCTCAAGTGCCACCCCAGGTATCCACATCTCCTATTAGACTGCTTTGCAGACACTGACACTGGGCATAGGTGTGTGAAGGACTTATGATAACTAGTGTATGTAAGTACAGATTGGAATGAGGTGGGCCACAACTAACATGTGTGTCAAAGTTGGTTCCACTATAGTCATCATACTCTCAGAAAGTACGCATGCTTGTCATTGAGGCCAAAAGTCACCCCTTGTTTAAATAGTAACATCACTTCCCAAGCTATTCTCTATATACGAGTGTATGCACTATCACAGCGGAACCCCAGGATGCTGATATTTCTTCTTGTTAATGGTGCTGTGAGTGTATAATTTGATCCCTAGACCAACTACCAAACTGAATTTGTCTACTAGACAGTGGTTGCTATATCTTTGGTCCTACAAGGGATCTTCTATGCCTATGCATGGTGTGCGTGCAAGATATCTAACAATGTCATATCCTAATGTCACTTTGACACTATTTAGGGGAGCCTGGCACTTCAGGATGTTATGCTAACTCCGTAAAAAGTGGTACAATGATGGCTGGGGTGTTTGTTGCTTACTTGTACAGTGGAATAGGTATGATCTTTTGTCTTTCCTTAACTCAACATGTCACTAGCATTGATATACATTTAAAGTGATTATGGTTCTTTGCGCCTATATTGTGTCTCGAAAATATTTGTCAAATACAAGGAACACAATACTCAAAGTTTTATATTATGATGGTTTGATCTACTTTATTGCTATGGCAGGTACATCTCATTTACAAGTCTTTTGTGCCCACCTTATTCTTCAACCTTAGCAATGTCAATTGCAAATGGAATAGCTTCAGCACTGCTTCCAGTGAGTCGTCCGGTCTTACACATGTTCAATGCATAGTGACATATTACTTGTCAGGCAGGGCTTCGGTTTCTACTAGCCCCGTGCGTAGCTACAAACCACAGTTCAGGATCAATGTGTTGATAGGACTACACACAGGCCGCAAGCAGTGGTGCACAGCCTATTATCAACAAGAATGGTTCTCCACCTTAGAAAAGAAGATCAGAAACGAAAAACGGGCACCAGCATAAGGGCCGCGGAACGACTTTCATCCATCCAATTCCAGGCAGACAACAGGCATGAATCCACTGATTTTGGCAACATGGAGACAGCACATGTGCGGTTGGATCGAAGGGGCAACACGAGCCTGCTGTCTGCATGACTATGTGGGGGCCGGGGAAGGACATACTGTTAAAGCTTTCCATAGCAATCTATATGCCCCTGTGCCTATTATTTCGAGCCCTTTACAAGGGAGAAAGCAAAACAAGAGCAGCGATACAAGATAGATCCGAAATGACTGGATTCCCAGTTAGGAGGGTAATATAGAACCCCTAGGACTAGGTGTACAAAATGGACGGAAAATATTGACGTACCAGAAACTTTCCACAACTGCTTCTTCTACTCCCTGCTCAGAGTCCTCTCAATGTCTCCATCAATTGAATCTTGTTGCTGGTGTGTGCTTCCGTCTTGCCCCCGAAATTGCTCCTTGTCGATACTTCCTGTCATATCAGGCCCAGCCCATAAGACGCTTTAGTATTTATATTACCCAGATTTGGTTTGCATGTCCTCAGGGTCGTGGGGCGCCTACTATGAACTCACTACTAGCTGATTACAACCTCCCTCGAAGATCTTGTGCTGAATTGGAGATGGTAGATCCCAGCGGCAGCCGGCTGTGGATGAGGAGGTATGAAACAATGAGCATTAAATTAAGGGGAAAACATGCGGAGCATCTGAGAATTTGCGTGGCCAAGTTAGTACTTGTTCAAGGAGGCTATGCAGGCTCAGTATGTTCGAGGGCAGTTCCAGCACCCAGTGTGTACCGTCAAATGCCGGTCCAATTCGGCCCCAATTGCAAGGTTGATATCGCCCTATGGCTTCCTATGGCTCCCTATCCGCGTCCGTGGACTTTCCTAAACTGGTTTTGATGGGCAGGGTCGATGACCGGTCAGTGACCAGTCGACGACCAGTCACGAAGACTGGTTGTCCATAGTCAACGAGGTCATCGACCCGCATAACACTGGGTCAGATCTTACCGACCTCTGCGCCTGACACACACACACACACACACACGCTACGGGATAGCAGTACGCTCGAATTTACGTCACCCACAGTGACGTGCCGATATAAAGGGGTCCCAGTCAGCCCGTCTCTCTTAACGAGCAATCACTCTCATCTGTTGTCCGCACCTGGTTCCCTTGTAAAACGGAGCTACCAGACCTTTACCTGCAACTTTCATCTGCTCGCTAGCCGAGAGGATGAGTACTCAAATCGAACAGCCGCAGCCCACTGTCGAAGACCGTCTCTGGCTCAAGGATGCGGCGCCTATTTCCAAAGCCGGCAAAACAGGCGGGAGGGATTGCCTCCCTGAGGACTCCAATGTGGGGGGAGAGAAGGCCTGGATCTATGGCTGGCCAGTGAAGAGCAGTCTGCTCTCTGCACCGTTTCGCGGTTCCTCCCAGACCCAGCTCCCGTTGATCGCCGCCGTAGACAAGGTCCGCGAGGCATCGGGGTACAACTTTGTTGCCCTCTACGGTTTTGCCCTGCCTGCAAAGGATACAGACAAAGTATGGATTACCAGGCCTCATCTCCAAATGTTAGAGTTCGATGTAGTGAACATTCTGGTGATCAAAGCGTCGGTATGTAAAAGGGATATGGAGCGCGGTCCGAAGGGAGAGCATCTCGCTAAATTGAAGGCCATGCTCGGGGAACCGCAGTGGTTCGAGGCCCACCACGCCAAGGAACAGATTTTGACCCTGGATATGTTTGACCTCTAATCTAGTACGCTCCTTCCCTACAAAGCGTCTTTATCAGCTCTGACGATACGATAGCTACAGTAATTTGCTACACGTTAGCCGACAGCGCGAGCACCACCGGTCTCCTTTGATTTGAGTCTCCTCTTCTGAATGGAGTTGCTCTTTCCGGAAGGCATGAACATGTACGCGTTTAAAACTTATGTTTACAATAAATTACGAAATTCACTTGAATAGTACATGATGTACATCCACCAGGAATGTCCCCATCTCTGATTAAACTGCGCTCAAGCCTGATGCTACCATTGATTGGACGGAACAGAATTAATCGTTTCGAATGTAGAGGCCGGCTGCTTGCTCCGCATGCGGAATTCCATAGTCGGAATTCGATGCTCTGTGGTGACTAAACCCATCTGTTGTCGTGCTTCTTCTTTAAGGTGAAGGATCATGCGGGTTGAAAGTACACTGTGTACGACGCCTTGCGCGCTGCGATTACGGAAGACGTGTTAATTAGGCTGGTATCTCGGAAGAAGGTCATGGCGAATGTACGTACGGAACCAGTAGGTATCTGAACCTCTCCTGAGGAAGACGAGATCGAAGATGGTTAGCAATGATTCATGAAGTGAGGATGTGTCGTGATGTATTCACCGGTAGGAGGGCTGCCGTGATTGAGTTTATAGTGGACATTACTGGAGAAGCCGATGGGTGGGTATCAGGCACGACGGGATATTAGCAAACTAACCATACCTGCCAATGCCACGAAATAAAAGGTACCATCCCGATAGAAGGTCTTAATGAGCGTATTCTTTCTTTCAGTCCAATAGTTCCGGATACCAAAATACACGCAAAGCGTCATGATCACTGAACAAAATAGCGGTACCGTAAATTCGAGAGCATCGAATCAAAGGGGAAGGACGCCTCACTGATTCCGCTGTATAGGAACGCAAGGAACGTGCCTGTCACGATCTTACTGCTAGCGCCAAAATGCGCAAAACAGCCTGTGACACCTGGAAACGGCATTGGGCCCCCTAAGCGTACGTGTCTTCAGGTCCATGTAGCCTTCAAACGGAGTTAGAGAAGGTCACTTACACGATGCACGACCATTGAAGATGCCAAGGAGCGTCCCAGCTGTGACGACCACCGACTGAACATTCAAGCGAGTTAGTAGAAATATGTTTTATGGGTGCACTTACCAGGCCGTTTACAAGAAGGAATATCAACGTTCGTTTGTCCCGGCCCGAAAGGGCGTACACCCGTATATAGAGGATAGCTGATACCGGCGTTTAAACTTTAGATAGGCGTCACAGTTGGATCTGCGTTGTCTCTACGCACTTTCAGAGACGATGATGCCTATTCCTGTACTGTCTGTTGGTCAAGATGAGTTGAGTTGAGGTAGTAGCCGGACACCGGAGCTATCTCGGCGACTCAGGGTGTTTGCACTTACAAGTGGAGGTGCCGATAAGTGCTCTGCATAGCTGGATTATAAGACTATTTATTAATCTCTGGTGAGACAGAACATTGCGCAAGGCGCACCTGGTTCGGTGGATGAGAGTCATAGCTAACTATAATATACACCATAAGGTAGTGTCAGCTCGATTTCATGGCCTTCAGAGACAGAGGGGTACTGACAGTAGACGATCATGAGGGGAACGGCGATACAAGGCAGCAGCCGATTCAGGAAGTATAGTATCTTAATGAAGCCCCATTGAAGTGGCCATATAAGCGTAACCTAGGAATATGAGCTATCGCATGAAGGTCGATGCATTTTTTGCCTTACTTCGAAATCGATAGTCTGAAAGTATTCCATGATCTGAAGGAAGCTGGTAAGCTACCGTATCTTGAGAACGGGAATGACTACCCACCAAAATAGTTATACATGCCGCTGCGTTATCATTAAATCTGACTCTCCCTCTCTACTGCCATAGGTGGGGTAAGGTTTGGACTAACCATTGAGAGCCTGCAATGGTTTAGACGGACCGTCATCACAGAATTGAAGGAAGCACATACATTATTATAGTAGATGCTCGAACGTAGCACTACCATGGCTTGAACTGGGTCAATCTTCGTCGCCATTGTCCTAGGGAGGCGCCCGAGGCCTTAAGAAATCGATGGATCCCTTGACTTCAGGTACTTGAGGGAACAAGACTGGGAAGAGCGCGCATACTGCCCGCAGTTACCACCTTTCTATGTAGTCCCATTCCTACCACCTTATCAGCGGCCAAGCTTCACTTGGGTCCATTGGCATTGTACGTCAAGGTCAGCGATCAGAGCGGTAGCAGTTCCACATCTCTTAACGAGCACTTTCAATATCGCTGAGCGGGAGCTTTGATTGCCCTTGGCGAAACGCTCATTGATGTTCCCATTGAGTGACATGTTCCTTGTGCTCCCCATCTCCCGCGCTCCTACGAGCTCGGAGTATTAAGTGGAGGCCAAAGTTCCCGTATTGGGCGTCTATCGCCGTAACCTATGTACATACTACCCTATTCAGCACTAGAAACAGCTTCTCGTCGGCCGCTTTCACACCTTCGTGATGTTCTCAGATAAGGCTACCAAAAACGGTATGTAGTCATACAGAGGACCAGGAATCGTGTAGGTCCAGTCACTACATGGCAACAATTCCTGAAGCGTTCTCCTGAAAGAAAACGCGGTATAGCTGTGCATTCTGATATGCCAGCAATTGAAGTTCGAAAGATAAATGAACTATCTATGTCTCCCCCTTGCTCGAAGATTAGATATCACGGAACCAACGGTTTCGGGTTTCACGGTCGACAACATACGCTGAGTTGCTGATCCTCACGAGTACGTATACTGTAAATGGAATAGCTCTAAAAGCAAAAATTGAAACATGGTCATATATGTCCGACATACGGACAGCTTACGATTTACGGTCGTAATCCGGGAAAAAGAAGAATAAACCAGAGGCTGCGATCGTCCAGCGCCAGAGTCTGTTATAGAAATCTCGACCAGACATCAGGTCGTGAGCGCTGGATGGCCGCTGGATACAGACATCTCTCTGGCCCTCATACTCCATTCGATCGATCACTCTCAGATATCATCATTCTAGATGCCCGAGATAAGCGACGAATGTTAAGAGTTTCCAAGTTTCAACTTGGATTGACGGCCATCCGCGCGCTGCGTTTTAAATAACATACTAGGACCCTCTCACTGAGTGGGCGCACTAGATCGTTGCCGGAGCCATTCAAAATCCTCCGTGTCTCCTGTCGACGTACCAAACTGCACAGAAGTAAGATACGCTCTCGTTGTCTTCGAAATCCCATCTCTCAAAGCCTCGCGTCGAAGGCGAAAGATCATCTGAGTAATGATCACGCTGTGTACAGAGGTTTTTAGCCTTTGTATTGAAAGGCAAATCCGTCGAGAAACTGGAAGGATACTATGGAGTGGCATATGTACGGTGCGAAAATGAACTGATAACTCGCCTAAAATGACATTAGGACGGCGAGACAGTTGTTAAAGGGTGGAACGACCTTAACAAAGACGGTTGCCAATCTGTTCCCAACTGACATAGACATAGCTGGAAAAGGATGAATGTAAGAAGCGACAGTAAATATCAACGGAGATTTACTAGATAGCGCGACGAAATAAAATGTCCCGTCGCGAAACAAATACTGACCTGGCCATTTGAACGAAGAAATGAACACATAGAATAATATAACCGTGACCATCATTGCTTAGCAGAAAGAACAGCTAGGAGAGATACGTACTTAAGCCGATGTATCTGAGGTAGATCACATATAGAATCATGACCAGTCGACTATCATTGGTATAATTGCCGAACAACGCGGGGCATTTGGGAACTTGGAAAGGATTAACAAAGTCTATAGTTCTAAGCTTAAGCGTTAAACCATCGATACGAGATGGAAGGATGCGTATTCCGTGAATGCTGTAAGAAAATCCCAGATATTGTCCAGCATGCGATGAGAATTGAGTGACGGTGACTTGACTTGGGTGCGAAAAATTAGAGACGAGTCTCTCGAAGGAGGTATAGGCTCACAATTCCATTGGCCAGTAGGAAGATCTGGATCCAAGGCTGCCGCCCCGATAGCACGTACACCCGGATATATACAACGCTTGACGAGTCTCGTGTCATTGCAGAGCAGTGAATTGGGGGGTTCTACCTTCGGATGTCAAGAAACACGCTACAACGCTGCAATTGTGATTGTTCATAACTGGTACCAGCTATGATGAAATCCCATAAGGACGCACGCTGTATGAATTCTTCGTAAGAGGAATCCGACACTAGAATGGATTGTCGTCCACCAGTGCAGATGAATTACGGCCATATTACCTAGAGGATTAGACCACCAACAACAGGGCATATATGACGGTGAGAAATACCAACAGTAGAGCACCAGAGGGGCCGCAAAAAGGGGAGCGTGCGATTGGCGAAATAGACGAACTTGACAGCTTCAAATTCGGTGGGAAGTATTTTGAAGACAAGAAGAAATCCAATGGATCGGAATTTGGCATCTTCTCTAGGTGCCCGACAGTGAGAACATCATGATTCGGGTTTCACGGTCCTTGGTAACTGCTCCATGACTGTATGGGCGACAGCATTAAAAGATGTCCAGTTATAAACTTGACATAGTAGGACTTATAAATCAAGCTTAAGCGAATCAAGGTTGAATAGGGGTACATAGGTGGGTAGGGTGTGCGTTGGGACGTGGTTCCCTCCCAGGCGTCTATATATCCCGGGAAACGCCCGTTGAAGATTCAACCGGCGCCATCAGATGCATCAGATGAACTTGTCGGATCATGCCAGATCACGCCAGATTATGATATGTTGCACCTCTTGGCGCCAAGCTTGACATATCTTCCTTCTCATCCTTGTCTGCATGGCCAGAGATTATTATTGCTGCCTCAAAGTCGTTGCACTTTCATCGCTCGCCTATGAGCAAACGACAGTTCCGCTTTAATTACTCTTTTCCTGCTACAGACCTGGCAATCCTCTTGGACGATCAACTCTAAGAATCCGCGTGCAACTTTGGTGCAACTCCGACTTGGACGCCGTGTTGATTATCGATCCACAAATAATGCTCCACTGGCATCGGATTCACTATTGCAGCATTGGAAGCGAGGATAAACGCTATTCGGAACCCTTGTCTCGTAACCATTTATCTCTGAAATTCGCTGTACGTCTTGACTTACGATACTAATATACTATCCGCAAAGAGTCATTATTCGCTCCTTTTCACTCTTGAATCGCAAATACTGCATTTAATTCCTAGGATCGCCATGCGGGGAAAGTAAAAGGGCGAATATCACATTTGAAGCAGCTTTATACCAGGCTAAAGACGGTCTTGAACTATTGTGTGATGGAACCGTCTAGAAAGGGAGAAGACGCGATTGTCGAACCCCTTTGATAAGGACTCAGCATTTTGTTCGTTCATTCCGTTCCTTTCGCTAACTCCGGCCTTTCTGTTACTCCCGTTGTCGATCTCTCATGTGCTACCCGTTGAATGATCGGGACGAAGGACCTGCATTGCTTGCCAGAACGATAAATTCACCGTCGTTTTGACTCGTTCATCTCTCCCTCCTCCTTTAGGAGATTGGCCTTCGATCGTTACATTTGGTCGGGGGTTCGCTACCCACTGGCATCGCCATCTTCGTACCCACTCCGTTGCCCTTTGCCTAATCCAATTCGACGCAAGTTACCCTGCGGCATCCCCCCTGCTACTAGTGACTGCAACCTTGCGATTCCTCGAAGTTGGAAGTCACCAAAGTCGTCAATCGCGGGATCTCTACGCTGATGGACATCATGACATGCGTTGTCCGGGGAGTTGGGCTGCGGGTGATAACGAGCCGTGATACATTCCACTGATGAGCATGGTGACTTTGATAACTTTCGTCGGGGTGCAAGCCGCACCATTGCGATTGAGGGAAGTTCGCGCTAGGAGGGGTTATCTTCCAATGTCCGTGGGGACAATAAGTGTTCTTGACAACTCGAGGCGCTTAATGATATGGTTCCCTCGTATTGTCATGCTGTCGCCTGGTGTGATCCTCGCTCAATTCTATACGCTCGTCCCTCCAGGGAACGTGGAATTCTAGAGACGGAAGAAGCTCTTGGTCTGTTGTGGTTACTCCGAGTCGGCTACCTTCTTCCCGAAGGTGAAGGGTTATACGAGTTGCTATAATGCTATGCACAACTCCTTGTACTCTGAAAACAATAGAGGTCAGATTTTGGCTACTCGGTCGTTGCGAAATGTTACGCACGGCGCTACGACGAAACGAATCCTCTCCTGTAGGATGAAAGGTCAGACAGGTATTCGAGGTAAGATGGTGACGCATTACCGGTAGCACCGCTATCGTTATCCCGTTTATGATTGACAGTACTTGATCATGGAGCGTAAGCTGGATACGACGAAGATAGGGGACAACTCACCAGCCACCGCTACGAAGTAAAATGTTCCATCTCTATACAACGTCTTGATCAGGGTGTTCTTTCTCTCCGCCCAGTAGTTCCGAATGCCGAAGTACACCGAAAGGGTCATGACCACTGCATCGAAAGAATTGCTACGTCAATCCAGATTTGAAATGGTGAGAACGGATTATAATACGCACTTGTTCCACTATATAAGAAAGTCACGAACACGCCAACAACTACCTTGCCCTTTGAGAAACGACCGAAGCATCCCGTGACACCTGGGTGGGGCATTGGTTTCCCTGAAAGTGGGTTGATTTGGTACAGATAGGATGAGCGATGAGGTAACGGTACTTACATATTGCACCAGCATTAAAGATGCCTAGAAGGACGACTGATACTGCAGTCACCACCTAAGGTTCCGCATTAGTAAATAACATGCTGCACTAAGGATGCGCTGATCTCACAATTCCATTCGCAAGGAGAAAGATCAACAGCCGTTTGTTCCTTCCCGAGAGGGCGTACACGCGCATATACAAGATGGCTGTCGGAGTCGTTCTTTAGCCAGCCGATAGCCCTTGTGCGGGGCTGCCATACCTTCAGAGATAACGACGCATGCTTCGATGGAGTCTTCAAAGGGAGATGAGCGACATTAGACTCTAGGAGGATATTTTCGATTCGTACTTACAGGTTGCGGTAGCTAGGAAGGCCGAGCATAGCTGGTAGCGTTCGTGAGTATCGTGGAGCAGGGAAGTTTGAGAGGAGAGAGTACTTGAGGAGGTGGCCGGTGGTCAACGTTATCTATGACATATCGTCCGACAGTCAGTGGAAACAAGCCAATGGATCGAAGGGGCTACGGACAATATAGGACCATGGGCGTGACGGCAAGAAAAGGCAGAAACCGACTCAATAAGTAGAGCACTTTGGGCAAGCCCCATTCAAGCGTCCAAATGTGGGAGACCTGGGCAGAGCTGATTAGCGCATGGAGCCGAGAGAGGATTCGTCGTACTTCTAACTGAAGGTTTTCAAAGTATTCTACCACCTGTAGGGGATCATGAGACCTATGGCTTCTGTTGACGGCAAGTACTCACTAATAATGCTAGGAGACTCCCTGTATCCTGCGATGAGTAACTCTCTGGGACCTGCTATTGAGAATTACTGACCATTGATGGCCTTGAATTGGTTAGATGGAATGCCAGCTCAGCTGCTCACGGATGCACGACGTACATTATTATAGTGTATACTTGAGGTAATGAAGCTTAGTGGCGGTAGTGGCGCAACCTCCATGATGAAGGGAGAGATCAAAGGGTGGCAGCGGCGGGATCCACTCTCCACGCTATGAATGTCTCGATGCCTACTGCATATATAGTCTACATCAGTGCCCACGGCCACTGGGTTCATTTTAGCGAGTTCGGCTCATTTCACGCTGTACGTGATTTCGAAGCCGTCCTGCGAACAACTACCATAGGCTTCTTCAACACATGCGGTAGAGGCTATTCACGGCTATACGGCAGCCAATAGATGGCATCAAAACATGGGGCCGGTCACTACGGATAACCTGGAAACCCGATCTCAAGTCGGAGTGAAGGCCTTCGTTGAAGGCCTTCATTCTCATCTTTATTGATACAGCTCGGGTAGCTCGCTGGTGAGTACTCAGTACCTAAGACCTACGATCAGGATCCATCTTGTATCCGCCTTTCACCGGGATACTTACCATGTCATCACCTCGTTGCGCTTCCATCGATGCAACTATACGGCAGCCGTTGAGGAAAGATCAGAAAGAAGGTTGTGTCACCTGAGCCCATGTTGCACATGCTGGCAGTTACTTGAAGCCCATCGCCTGGCGGCCACCAAGAATGCAATTCGTCGTTTTCGCTCTCCTAATTCTCGAATATGAAAGGTTCTACTCGAGCGAGGCACGCTAGGCGTCTAGTGTCCGTCAGGGGGCCTCGAGGTGTGCTATTTGCCTTGCATGAATGGTACCCGTCGAGTTGTTGAAAGGCTTTGGAAAATTATTCTGCCGATCACTCCTTTTGTCAATTTCTATTTCCGGTGCTCCTGTGGCCTCAGGTACATAGAGTTCATTGAGTCTCGATACTACAAGTGATGGATCCCTCGGTAAACGTCCTCTTCTACTCCAAGACTCATTTCGAAGTGTGTACACATTCCGTCAGGCCGAATTTCACCCATCCCTGTCGTCTTGCCATCCGCATTTTGCTCTCCCGTACCTTGATCGAGCTAACCTGTGGAGTTGTATAGATTTCATATCCTACCACACTATGCGACCCCCCAATTACACCCGATGACAGTAACAGACCATGTAAGTCTTTTGTTTCGCCAGAACGTACTATTGAAATGAAGGTGAGAAGAGTTGGACTAATAAATATTTTACTTGGTCGGGATTTTGTTGTAGTGGACTTCCAGGAGGGACCAGTAGTCGTCGTCGATGTTTGGGAAGCGTTTGCCCACGTCCTCTGCCTCAGCATCTCTCCTGTGCTATCCAGATCTCGCTGCCTTGTCCTGTCGGTGTTCTTCGTTTTTGATTACATGTTGCTCAGGTTTATCATCCCAATTCTCGGTGTCGCGGACTCGCTGCTTCACGTCATCTCATGCTCTGTAGTCACGCTCCTCCCTCCAAGGGACGTGGAACTGTAGAGTTGGAAGTCGGTCCGTCGTGGTTATTCGCAGAATTCGCTGTTGACGGCTTTCTTCCCGAAGGTGAAGGACCATTCGAGTTGCTACGACACTATGCACGACACCCTGTACTCTGAAATCAACGACAAGGTTAGGTTATGGGCGATTTGATTGGCGAAAGGTTACCCACGGGGCTACAACAAACCGAATCCTCTCCTGGAGCATGAAGGCTTGTCAGCCAGATATTCGAGGATAAGATGGAAACGGGGGATGCATTACCGGTAGGACTGCTATTGTTGTTCCGTTTATAATTGACAGGCCTTGATCATAGAATAAGCTGGATACGATGGCGGAAGATACAGGGAGTCCCACCTGCTGCCGCTACGAAGTAAAACGTTCCATCCCGATACAAGGTTTTGATCAGATTGTTCTTTCTCTCCGCCCAGTATTTTCGAAACCCGAAGTAGATCGAGAGGGTCATAATCACTTTTTGTCGTGAGGGTTAGTATGCGACGGTCCAGGTTTCGAAGTGAAAAATGTAATGCGCACTGAAACTGCTATACAAGAAAACGATGAAGACCCCCAAAACCTTCTTCCCGGCTGTGAAACGACCGAAGCATCCGGTGACACCTGGGTGCGGCATGGGTTTCCCTGAAAATGGGTTAATGGACACGTATAGGAGAAGTGAATTGGAACGGTACTTACACATTGCACCGGCGTTGAAGATAGCGAGTAAGACAATAGATACACTAGTTACTGCCTGACGATTATTCCGCGCTGATGAGTGTCAATTTATGCTTGTTAGTACCGGTGAGCTTACAATCCCGTTCACAAGGAGGAACGCCAGTAGCTTCTTGTTCATCCCCGAGAGGGCGTACACCCGCATATACAATATGGCTGTGGGAGTTCCGTTGCTGAGCTAGCCCGTAGAAGTTGGATTTATACTGTTGGTTGACATACCTTCCGAAATTATAACGCACACGTCGATAGAGTCTTCAAAGGAATTGACAGTCGTTAGCCTGGAAATGTGGGTCGGCTTGTCCATTCCTACTTACAGTTCGCGATAGCCAGAAGTGCTGAACATAACTGGTCGATTTAGTCAGGACGCTGAAGGCACGAAATTCATGGGAAGGAATACCTGATCAGGTGGTCGATGTGCGACGTTGTCTATGGCATTTTACGACGGTTAGTGGCGAATGGAAGAAGAGGAGGATTGCGCACAATATACGACCATGGGCGTAACGGCCAGGAGAGGGAGGAATCGACTCAAATAATAGAGCACTTTAGATGTACCCCATTTAAGCTTCCAAATGTGGGAGACCTAGACGAACTACTCAGGGCGTGGCGCGATAAAGAGGGATTCGTCATACTTCTAAAGGAAGATTTTGGAAGTATTCCGCTAGCTGGAGGGGGCGGGGGCGGTAAGTCTTGAATTATCTAGTAGGGACGAGGGATTAAAGCGCTCACCCAGAACGTCAGGAGACCGGCTGTGGTAGTGACTGTCAACTCTCGAAGACTCATATTATTGAACATAATACTGACCATTGATAGCCTGCAATCGGTTAGACAACTCGTCAGCTCACTAGTCGAGGACCGCAACGTACATTGTTATAATAAATGCTGTTGTTTATGAAGCTTAATGGCGGTATTCGCTCCACTGGCACCACCTCCATGATCGTCGATGATTCAGGGATGAACAAGGGGCAGGGACGGTGGGTCCCTTCTCCAAACTAAATCTCATAATTTTATATAGTACGACGTACGGAATCCTACTACATACTCCACATCAGCGCCCACGCTCAGGTCCCCCGTGAGTCTAATCAACGAATCTGTTTCTGTCCAACTTGTACGTCACTCCGAAGACATCCTGTGAACATTTGCTGCGCGATTGGTGGGAAAGTATCCCAGGCCACTTGAGAAGATGCCGCAAAGTTATACAGCAACCAATAGCTCGTATCAAGGAATGGGTCACCGTGCACGAACCTCCCAGGACGCTATACCCGATCTGAAGTTACAGCAGAAACCTTATTTGTATCTCCCATATGCTATGTATGTACAACTCGACAGCTCGAGTAATCGCTTTGATAAGTAGGCTACGTACATCCGAGGCTTATCTTCTAGGCACGCTATGCTGTGTATTAGGACGCAGACACCCGCGAGTTATCCTTACGGTGAGGCAAATGTACGTCGAGGAAGGCCAGGGGTCGAAGGAACATCAGAAATGTCTAGGATAAATGTCAAGCGGTATCATACAAGGCGACACTGCTGCCGACCCAAAGAGCGGCCCGTTAAACAGTCCGAGATATAACCTCTTCGAGTCTGGAGTGGCACCTGTTGTCCAATTGTGGAGTAGGCAGACGCTCTCTGCGGCCACCACTCGTTCGCACATTCGTCTTGAACCGCCATTTCTCGGCCCATACCCACGCACGACTCAGATTATCGTCGAGGCGAGGCAGCGACGCGACAGGCGCGGTGGAAAGTGATTATGTACTACATACATACCAACGTACCTTATTTCTGATCCAAAGCCAAGCTCCGAGTCGCATGCTCTATCCGCCGGTCCAATTTCGATGGATTTCCCATGTCACTTTCTTTATATGCTCAATCTCCTTTGAGTCTTAGGTTACATATGATTGGCCGAATGCGGTGGAGGCGCTCTTCAACCGACGGTGATAAAGGCCACAAGTCTTCACCTGTATGGAATATGACTATAGCCGGTCTAAGAGCTGGACGACTTGGGAAGGAGCTCCTTTAACACTTGTCGTCGCGGGTGAGCTTTTTCACTCGTAGTTCCATTTGAATGCCATTTACTCACCTCGAGGTCTTCTTTATATGACCCAGGTATCCAATGCTTCATGTGCTTCTACAACCTTTCCGTGCATTTGGAAGCACCATATTCTCACTTTCAGCCTCTTTGGATGCATACTATATGTTTTCTGCTCTAAGTCGGAGTTCATACTGGTTAGGACTACTACGAGTGCTGTAACAGGATATAGATAACGCTCTTTACACTAGCGGGAGCGAACGGAGAGACCGCACCTCAGCAATGTTAACCCTGAAAAGTCTAGTACCATTGTGAAAGCAGGCTAGTCGAGTCGCAAATGCCACACTCCCTCGTTGTACCAATTAAATAATGTATTATAATTAACGCCACTATGAGACAAGAGCGACATTTCGTAGTATTATTAGTAGAGATTTAGACAGAATTAGGTGGGACCAATGGAAAAGAGAGGGTTATTATGGGCTAGATTCGATCGACTCGAGTCTATTCTCTTTCTCGAGCGGGGCTGGTCAAGAATGGGGGTTGAGGCTCAGGTTGGGTAACATGAGACTCAATATCATCCGACCTATATGTGTGAGCAAAGGCGAGAGAATGCGAGAGTTGAGCTTGAGTTGCTTCGGAGGGCCTGGTCCACGATCGTCCTGTCGTAACCTTGAACATGATCATTTGTGGAGATAATGCCTATCCAGTGTGATAAATAAATGAGACCACTGCTTTGCGATAGATCTAGACCCATGCTCACCGAGAAAGCATAAAAAAATAGAGAGGTTGTTTCGCCCAACGCAAGTACTGGACGCACAGTGTCCACTGTGAATTCGCGAGTGATGAATACGAGTGTTACTGCACCGTGCAGTAGTCCAAAAAATGCAAGTGGAAACGCTGACTCGGCGATTATTGCTATCACAACACTCGTAAATGGCCTAGCCTTCGAGTCACCTAGGGATGAACCTGAGTTCTGCCTCGACATTCGATGGGCTTTGATGAGTCGAGTGAGAAGGAGCGAGGTGACAATCACGTTGGTCGCCGTTGTTAGAAGTGTACTCGCCGCGTCCAATGAGTTGTCGAGGTTTCCCGGGTTCCCCCTGACAGAGAGAATGTGGACCGAAATTGCAGTAGCTAAATAGCGAGGATTGTTAACCAGATGCACGTTGGGTGATAAGGCCACATTCTTACTGAGGTAGGCCAGATAAGTCAGTCCCGGCGCCAAAAGGACCCACCGCCGGTCGTACCAGACTATGTAACAGCGATAGAGCTGATACAAACAGTAGTTAGATTAAGAGATTCACAATAGACATGCTGGTTATGCTCACTAAGACGCCATCACCCAAAGCAATCCACATGGTTATTGCGTATGTGCCGAGATCATTGAACCACTTCCATGTGTTCTGCTCCTCGACAACTATTTCATAGAAGCTTGCCCAGTCTTCACTGCGGCCGAAGGTAAGGAAGTTGGCGTACCCCCCGCTAACGGCCGCAATTGTGCAGAGCGTGAATATCATAAAGCTAATAGCGATGTAAGGCGCTCGTCCTTTCCTTAACGGATGTGGTGCTTCCAAGAAGACAGCCAATCCGTAAAGGCACATGAAGATCTGAATACCTAGAGTAGAGGTTAGTATACTCGATCGTAACTATATGGCTTGTGCAAGTTAACGTCACCTCCAACGACCAACGACAGCTCATGGTTAGCATAGTATGCGGAAGCAAGAGTATACCCTAGAGCATTCAGTTGCTCGTGGGTGCGTGTAGCCATAGTGAATATGGCCCTCGCTCGAAGGAAATCGCATGCTTTTAAAGCAGCTTGAGGCAGTGAGATGTAAGTAAAATCCCAAGTTTAGCTGATAAGAATTAACCCTTGAACCCTCACAATCTAAAAGCTAAAAGGCGAAGAGAACATCGGAGACTCGATGTTCCGTATATATTTGAGGACTGCGTTGAAGATTTGATATCGGAGTTGTCATTAGACAGATTGACCGGCTACGAGGGAAAATGACCATAAGGAAGGGCAGTATTTTTATTGATCTAGGCAAACTAATTTCAAGGATCAACTTGCGCCTCTCGTCCATCTGTCTGTCGGACTTAGAAACTGTGATCATTCAGGTCGGTCGGCAAGGGCGTTTGCTTTCCGATAGCTATAGCTTTAACCAAAATTCCGCTGATCCTACAAAAGACGCACAGGAGAGACGTCCTGGTCGCAGGCTATGTCTGAACTTGTGCAGGCGGAGGGCGCTTCGCGCCAAGAGTGTCGCGGTTCCGAACTTCCGATCATTCCTGTCCCAATGGGGTCGGCGATTGCAAAAGCGGGAGGCGGGAGGACATTTTGTCGGGATCCGTCCCCGAGCCATTCGGGAGCTCCGACAATCGGGGACCGGGGTAGCCTTGACAGGAGGACTCACGGGGTACGGAGGGGGGGCATTGCATTAGTATATAGGGTGCAGCGACTCGGGAGCTCTTCAACGGTCATTCAACTTGTGCTAAGCAGTACGTAATTATCCACGCATAGTCCCAGCCTTATTTTCCAGGACGGCTTCACTTCGTGTCAGCCGTGCTATCCTCACCACAGTCGGATTCGCTTCTGCTATCGAGCACAGTTATCGTCAATACTAGTATGAGACTGGGAGGTATAGTATGCGGCCGCGTATCAGCACCAGCACCGGTCATGTCCTTCGGGTTAAAGAGGGATACCGAATCTTCCTTATGGTATACCAGATATCATGATGCAGATTATTGCCTCGATTTCGACACCTATATCAAACCCCCGTGCCCCCAAGAATCGAGGTCTCAGTCGTACTGGCAAAAGCTGCGGGTCCGCGCTAGGCTAAGAATGAGATACTGAAGCTCGGGGCTTTCTATACCGTGCATTACCCACTGGCCAACTCAATAATCGAATCAGAGTTTTGTTTGCCCCATTAATCGTAGCAGCTATCGTATCGATAGGTATATTAGATACAGGGGATACCGCTAGTTACGTTGTCGGTCCTTCTATTTAAATATTGTTTAAGCATATAAGTTATGTAAACTAGGCCGACCGAAGAATTACACTCTCTGGACATCACCATCGCTTGCAGAGACCTGGGGGTTAGATTGTTTCTCTATATTCGACGGGTTCCGGACGCTCTGAATGGACTCAATGTCGAAATCTTCGTCTTGCCTGTGACTGTGCGCAAAGGCCAGTGGGTGTGTCAAAACGGTACCTTGAGCGGTCAGAGATGACTTAGTAGTCCAAGATTTTCCCGTTGTAACTTTGAAGATAATCATTTGAGGTGAGAGAAGCTAAAAATAATGAGCACGGTCACCTATAGAATGAGTAGTAGTTATGAACCTACAGCAAATGTAAAGAAGAAGAACTCGGTCATCTGCGCCGTCGTTCCTGTGATGTGGAAGAATTTGAATGGTTGCGAGTCCCTTGAATTTACGGTTATTGTAAGGAGTACGATAGCATGTAGAACTCCAAAGAGAGCCAGAGGAGCAGCTGATTCAATGAGGATGGACACGATTCCGCTGGTATACGACATGAAACCTTTGCTGGAAATTGCCTTGCCTAGTTTTTGACGAGCTCGGAGGAGGCGAAAAATGATGAGCGAGGTGACGAACACGTTCGTGAGAACAGTGAGCAGGCTATTGGCGAGCTCTACCCGGACGTCACTCTGACTCACTCGACCAGCTCGAGCGAGTATAGTAATAGCTGTACCTGTAACGGCACGTTCAGCAAGCCTCCATGAGATTTTTAATACCAGACTTGCCGATATATCCTAGATAGGTGAGGATAGGAGGGATAATAACCCATCGAACGTCGTACCAGACCAAGTAGCAGCGGTAGAGCTGATTATATAGGATCAGCATACAAACCAAGATGAGAACTGATATCATGGCTCACCAGAAGGCCATCCCCGAGTATAACTAAAACATCGAGCATGCACATACTGAGCTTCCTGAACCACGCATTTTGATCATCGGCCAGCACACTGAGGAAGTTCAACCAGTCTGAGCTTCGGGCGAGGATGGTGAACATGTAGTATGCGTCGAGTGCAGCCGCAAGACAGGCCATCCCAAAGAGTAGGAAGCTAGTGATGATATATGGGATACGTCCTTTCCGCGACGCGGTTGGTGTGTCCAGGAATGCGGAAAGACCGTAAAAGCACATGAAGCACTCGATCCCTATGATGAAGAAAGTTAGACCATTACCTTAGAAAGAGCGTATCTAGATGCCTACCAACGACCACTAGTGATAGAGTGACATTAGTATAAAGCGTTGAGGCCAGCGTATGCCCATACGCTGTCAACTCATCCCGTGTTGGAATAGCCATAATAATAGTAGTAGAGCTGGTCTTGTTGCTGAGGGGGGAAGTATGGGTTCAGTCTATCTTGTAACTGTCTTTTAAACTCTCCCCAAGTCCAGAAAACAGTGCTCTTAGTCGGCTCCTTACGAAGCCGATGCACAAAGTGGGCCGTGGCGAGTCGACTGATAGCTAGTGTACCTGGCACTAGTACAGCGGCTAGAGCCATTGTATTTCCCCAACGTCCGAACCGAAACTCTATTCCAGCCTTAGGTTAACACGAAAATTTGACCATGACTCACAGGATATTCCAACGATAGCAACTCTGCTATATGCCAAGGGATCTCCCCTTTTGCATAATTAATTGGAGGGCGGTATTGCTGTGGCAGCTGTGCTGAATTCAGCGCCGACGACACAAAGTCCCCAAACGGGTCTGAAAGCCGCGTTTGGAAACACCATAGCGCTGCCACACGACCTTTCACGACATTATCGGACTAAACGCTATGTACCCATATCCGAAAGGCCAAGAAACGGCCGTAATTCACAGTCCAGATGGGGAGCATTCAAGCACTGGGCGAAACTTGAACGTATACAGCAAGAATAGCGAGTCCAGGCTATTCCCAGTAATTCTTGCTCTTCCTTTCGAAAATAGAACAATACTAGTAATCATGCTGGATGATAGGTGAGATAATTCACTCTTTGCTACTCTATCACTGCACCGCCCTAGTGGCGTCCCTGACCTCACTGGGAGGTGTCCTTTGAAAAGATGTTGAACTGCTTGATTACCCTGGATCGTTCGAGATATCGAAAGCGACGGTCTTTCCATCCAAGTAATCCTCCATAAAAAAATGAATCCTTGTTCAACGACCAGAGACCTATTAAATGGTGGATCTGATGCTTAAATTATAGTATAGTACAGTTTTTGACCGGGAATGGAGGGCGAGATGTTAGATTTCTTAAACTGTTATGACTTTGATCAACTGAG
>FTPT01000249.1:0-34725 GCA_900156845.1 Coprinopsis strossmayeri | reverse complement strand
ATAAGTAAGGATTCGGAAATACGTGCTAGTCGGAGTAAAGATACAAGTCCTACGGGAATGGAATGTCTGAGGTAGTCGGATATAAAGAAAAAGTATTATCCATAACATAAACATCTCTTCTGCTACCACAACAAGGACTACTGCTTCTCTTCATCGTTATGTTGGGGCGGGCTGAGTTGCGATTCAGCATCGCTGTGGCTATCGTGTGTGGTATGGGCAAAGTTTATAGATTTTGTCAACACTCCTTGCGTTGCTTCGGACTGGTTCGTCCAGGACTTTCCAGTTGTGACTTTGAAGATGATCATTTGAGGCGACAGCGCCTGGATATCCAACGTTTGAGTTAAGACATCTCGCACGAGAACTAGGTACTCACAGCGAACGCATAGAAAAAGAAAGATGTGATCGACGAGATCCCATTGAGCGTACGCAAGGCCTCGATTCCTAGGCGGCGAGCTCCCACAAGGGCAGGTATAGCATGAAGCATTCCGAAGAATGCTAGAGGGAGCGCCGATTCGATTAAGATGGACATAATCCCCATGTACGGGACGTTGGACGAGCTATTGGGAAGGACTTTTCCAAGGGTGCGACGAGATTGGACAAGGCGGAAGAGGATGAGGGAGGTAATAATAACATTTGTGCCAGTTGCCAGAAGTGTGTTTGCAACGCCAACGTTAGCATCGTCGAAGGTCTTTGTGCTGGAAACGACATCAAGTGAGATTCCCGTCCCTGCGAATTCATTCATGTTGTCAGCATAGTCAAAGACAGGTTTGAACTGTAACGCACCAATGGTTGCAAGATAAGTCAGGACAGGGAGAATGAGGACCCAGAGGGAGTGTGACCAGAGAATGTAGCAACGATATAGCTGTGTTTCATGGAAGATAAGGATGCGAAGCGAGTGTAGATCACATTCAACACTCACCAAAAGACCATCCCCGAGCGCTATCCAGACGGTAATCAGGACCGCTGGGAGAATCCTTGACCACGTTGCATTGTCCGTATCCCTTTGAAGGGCGGTAAGCATCTCCAACCAATTGGAGGTTTGGCTAAGGCGCAAGAAAATATGGTATGCATCCAAGGATGCCGATAGCGAGAAGACCCCGAATATGAGGAAGCTCAAGATGACGTACGGCCGACGGCCTCTTCGTGAATCGCGAGGAGTTTCCAGAAACACCGAGAGAATATAGAAGGACATGAAGCACTGAATCCCTGGGAGATATGGGTGAGCTGAAGCGATGCGTTGAAGCCCTACACGTACCTGCTACGACCAGCGACATGGTGATGTTGGCGTAAAGGCCAGTGACGATGGTATGGCCATAGGACATTATTTGCTCTCGCGTAGGCTTCTCCATGATGCTCCGTGCGACGATGGATGTTCGAGGCGTATTGGAGCGAGTCGACTGGGTGAGTGAGAGTGGTGATCATTGGCTGATAGAATTACTTGTATATCGATGACCGGATGCAATAACGGAGCTCCAGGGGGTATTGACAAAGTTCAAGAATAGCTAAAGATGTTGATCTTTTATCAAATTCCAGAGCGCCCAGGATGGGCGCTGCGGCTGGGCGGGGCATCGCAATCGCAGACTAGTCATTCGAGATCCATTGAGTGCAGTGTAGTCTCCGCTGAGATTTGTATCCGTCTAACGAGCTCCCAAGAACCTCAGAGAGGTTTCAGGTGCGTTGGCACTGATTTGTGTTCAAATAATGATCTACGCGGCGCGCTGGGATTTTCTTCCGTCGGCGAAGATGCCAAAAGGAGGGTCCAAGGTCCTTGCCAGGAGAACCGAGCCCTCAGAAGACATGTGGCTAGTCCTTCCTCCCCAGTTTTGGTCACATGTAGAGCGTTCTATCCCAGCTTAAGACCGCGCGCGCTCTTCGCAAAAGATTTTATAGCACAAGGATCAAGACAGTGGGGGTCTTAAAGGGTCCTGTGAGGAAGGAGGAGATCAAACGTTGACCAGAAGAGATACATCTATCGCTCGAACCAACAAGATGGGCCAATATCAAACGCCAGGTGGCCGGATCGACATTGAGACCGCTCCACGAAGTTGAGCATTCAATATTCAACTTGAAGAATCAACTTGAAACCCCCCATTTCAAACATAACTCGAAATTTTACTTTAATCGGGGGGAGACGGACTAATTAGGGCGTGAGAGAGTAATATCGGCACCTCGGCAACCTTGCTCATCGGTACCAAAGGGTAAAGATGGGGTCCTCGCCACACTTGAGTTGTGTCCCTGATTCTCTCTGGGTCGATCGCTATCCATATTTCATGTCGTCACCGCTGTTTTAGGCTACTTAATACAAGATAGTAATACACCAAGCTTAAGCAGATAAATCATGGTATTTATCCTTTTTCTCGTGTAAATTCAAACCAGACCCGTGAAGGGAATCGACTCTTTGGGTATCATCTGTTCCGCCTGTGCCTACGGATACGACGTTCGAGTCCAAGTCTAACCCTGACCTGTGCGCAAATGCTAGCGAGCGCGTCAGCGCTGGCGGAGTGGCGTCGGACGATCCCTTCCAAGAGCTGCCGGTGATGACCTTAAATATGATTAACTGAGGAGATAGAGCCTGGAGAAGCGACTTGTAAGCGCAAATATCCTGGTAGCGGGTAGTTGAGAACTTACAAAGAAGTAATAGAATGTGTAAGAAAGGACTCTTGATGCCCCATCGAGGGCAACAGTTGTTTCAAAGGAGTGCGAGCGAGTTGACGACAAAAGAACAGCGGCGTAGATGACGCCTAGGAAGGCCAATGGGAGGGCGGACTCGACGAGGATGGTCATGATTCCCTTGTACATATTGCATGACCCGTCGGGGAAGGCCTTCCGAACGTCTCGAGTCGCCTGAAGAAGTCGCGCAAGGATGAGGGATGTAATGACGACGTTTGTGGCAGTGGATAGCACGGCGTGTGCGACATCTGCGTTTCCGGAGGGCTTGTTGTTGTCTCTGTAGGCAAGCACATCGACCGCGACAGCCGTCCCTTTGTTTACTGGTTAACTAGTTTGCCTGGGATAGTAGGGAGGAACCTCACCAAAAGACGAGAGGTAGAGGATTGTGGGAGGGATGACTACCCACCAGCGGTTGCTCCAGATGATAAAGCACCGATAGAGCTATCGTATTCAAGTCAACCTCTCATTCGATAGCCAGTCCTAATGAATCACTCACCAGAATCCCATCTCCGATCAGGATCCATACGATGATCGAATAGAAACTAAGCTTTCTGACCCAAAGACCCTCCTTCCAGTCCTGGACGACGATAGGGAGTAGATCCCCCCAGCCCCTGCTCCGACCGAACACAGTGAAGACGTAATACATATCCAGGACGGCCGCCAACGTGCATAGTCCGAATATAACGAAGCTGAGGATAATATAAGCCAGTCGTCCCTTCCTCAACTTGCGCGGGGTTCCCAAGAATACGGAAAGCGTGTAGAAGCAGATGAAGCACTGTATTCCTGATACGCATCCCACTGTAAATTCTCCGAGCGGGTGACGAGCAATCTGGACATACCTACGACCACCAAAGATATTCCAACGTTGGCGTAAAGTGTTGCCGCCAGGGTGTAGCCATGGGCCTCGAATTGTTCTAGCGTATAAGTGGCCATGAGCTTCAGGAGACGACGTGAGAGGCTGCGATGTTGTTAGCCATCCCAGAGCGCTTGCTTATAAGAAACCTCTTGGTAGCGAGAAACCCGCACGTTTAGCAAAGCGTCCGATCAAAATCGTGATTTGGAATTGATCAACGGTATGTAGGATTTTCCCCACGTCTCTATCTTATGTAGTCTAGAGGATGGAGCTAGAGAAAGTCAACTTCGGATGATGCGGCTAGCAACAGAAGCCGAGGAGGCGTCTTCCAACAAATGGAAGTAATTATCATTCGATGAGAGAGAACGAACCTTAAAGACGGCCGCCGGGAAAAACTACATAGTGGGCTAGCCGCTACAGCCAACATAATAATGATAATTGCCCAAGTTGTTGAAACGTTCTGTTCACCCGTGCCGAAACGATCAGTGGCGATCGACAAAAGCGATACTTGGGTTACATATCCTTCAAACATAGTGCTTACTTTGGCCAGCTGTCATCATGACAGTATTGTGGCAGAAACAATCCACGATAAACGGAGCCTAGATAGGATGACATCTCTTCTCCTGAGCACCAACACAGACACATACACATTTAGCCCTCCGCATAGCAGCTAGAACTGACATGTACTGACATTTTGTCTCGATTGGTATGTTAAACTATTGTATCACCCCTGATCATCAGAGCTTCTCCCGCATGAAACACAGAAGAAGCCTGAATCCGAATTGCACAGTTCTATTAATATCGTCAAAATCACCCGGACATCGCAAAGGAACGGAGATGAGAAGGACACCTCTCTGTTACACGAAGTAGGAAGCAACCATGCCGAATCAATGTCGAATCCGAACCTTAGCAGGTGAAATGTTCCAAGTATAGTTAAGCTAGAACGGGAGAGGAGACTGCGTGGCATGACCGTGACACTCATAGAGACATGAGGACATCCAAGTACCTCCACCCCGTCTATTTATCCCCAAGAGTACCGAAAATCCAAGGCTTAAAGGCTGTATTCCGCGAGGTATGATCATGCCTTCATCAATTAAAAAGAGAGCATTTTTGGTTCGTAGATTAACGTGTTAGAGATGAGAAAACCCAAACAGTTTCGTTCCACATCTTACATACATAAATGATGGACACCGTTTCGACGAACGCGCTATTGTGAGATGTTTGGTCCCAGGGGTATCTCGGCTCTGCTCTCCTAAGCTTCTTACTTTCCATGTCTCCCAAAAAGTTTATGTCGGTTGCCCCCACCGCTCTCCCTCTCCTCTCATGGTTCCGAGGTCGACCCTATCTTCGGAGACGGCCGACTGAAGATGTGATCATCCTCCCCCACTGACACCCAAAGTTTGGTAATGCGAATTGTCCTCATGGGATGGATTAGGGCAGCGGTTGAGCGCTATGCCCTCTGATGAGCCCCTTCGCAAGGGCGAAATCCGCATAAGTCCCGCCAACAGCGGCCCTGCTCGACGTTCCTCCCGGTATATCCGTGCTCATAGGGCTCTCTCTTGAAGCCCCTGCTCTTGCACCTGCATTAAGAAGCATTGTTCGAGATCCCATTTTGATGATCCTCGTTCCTTTGCATGATTCTCGGGAGTGGGTTCTGGGTTTGTTTGGGTTTCCCATCAAGGCACTAGGCGGTGGGGGGTTGGCCTTGCAGCTCATCAGATTGCCACCTTTCCCTTGTGTATGTATCTCTCTGCGCGTCCAGTCTCCAGAGCCCGTATACATACCTTGGCCCAGAGAGGCTATGTCGCGGTGGCATGATGGTGGCGTTCTTCGCAAATTTATTGCCGAGCACTCCGTGATGGGCGCATGGGCCCCCCGGTCGGTAATCTGTATGGTCAAGTGGCTCTTTTCGGTTTTGGTTATTAACCACAATGAGATTCTATAAAATATAGCTTCTGTCGGTTTCCGTCGAGTGGATCCACACCATCATGGCTGCCCCGACACACAGGCAAATGAACGCTCTGGGCTATACCGTGGCTTCCTCGTTCTACGCCAATCATGAACTGTCGTTAGTCGTGATAGGTAACGCCACTTCATTGCAGCATAGCAAATACGATTCAATACGTTAACACCTATGCTAGGCATCCAGACTTTCATGTGTCTCTATGGATTGGCTGTGTACTTGGAGACGCCATGGCCGTCGAGGAAAGGACGGGTACCGTACATTATTATCAGCTTTATCATATTCGCGTTATGCGCGTTATCGACTGTTGGGGAAGGTTACGGCAACTTCTCTGCCTTTGGTCGTAGTGGAGACTGGGAAAGCTTCTACAAAGTGACTGTCGAGGACGAGAACTCGTGGAAGTGGTACAATGAGCTTGCGTCCTATGCAATAACGATTTGGATTACCCTAGGAGATGGCATCTTAGTGAGTATGTTCAGCATATCACACTTTGTTCACCGCGACTGACGATCGTCCATACCAGCTCTATCGCTGTTATATCATTTGGTACGACCAACTGTGGGTCCTTTTGGCGCCCGTTCTCACCTATGTAGCCTTTATCGGTAAGAATATATATATATCCATCCCCAACGCATCCCTATTAACAAATCTTTCGATTCCCTGAACCTTGTAGCTACTGCAGTTTCTGTCCACATTATCTCTGTCAGAGAGGACCCAGGCGACCTGGACAATTCAATAGACGCAGCAAGTACCCTCCTCACAACGGCGACCAATGTGCTTATCACATCACTCATCCTAACTCGACTAATTCAAGCCCGACGAACGTTGAGCCAAAACTCAGGTTCCTCCCTAGGCGACTCGAAGGCTAGGCCGTTTACGAGCACCGTGATGACCATCCTCATTGAGTCGGCATTTCCGCTGGCTTTCTTCGGACTACTTCACGGAGCAGTAACCCTCGTATTTGTGACCCGAGAGTTCACGGTGGAAACCGTTCGTCCGGTGCTTGCCTTAGGCCAAATGACCTCATTCTTCTTCTATGCTTTTTCGGTGAGTATAAGCCTCTTTTGTCTCGTAAAGAACCATGATTACTGATCTTGACGTCGCTTAATCCGCTTTCTTTAACAGGCTCTGTCCCCTCAAATGATCATGTTCAAGGTTACAACGGGCCGATCGTGGATAAAGCCGTCCGATTCCACTCAAGCTCAACTATCTCACTCCCTCGCGTTCGCTCGTACGGATTCTCATGATGTCGAGTCGCACATTACTTCCGACGAGGTCAGTATGCCAACTCCATCCGAAGCCCAAATTAAGTCGAATAGTCTACTGGAGAAGGAAAAGTAAACAGCCCAGCCCATAACCCCTCAGTACTCAGTCCCCGTCGATTCATCTCCTTGTTCCAACAGTACCATATTAATTGCTATTAATTTAATGTTCTTGAAACTACTCCCCACAGGCGGGTTCAAACAATTAGACCTTCGGTTCGTGAAGGTAACGGGACCACTTACACAGAAAGCGTTAAAAGAAGAACCCGAGAATGCTATCAGTTAGCCAAGTCGTTTCGCTCGCTCGCTAGCATCAAGGCAGCATACAGAATACCGAAAACTACCAACGGAAATGGTGATTCTATTAGGATATTTGAGATTGCTTTGTGGGACCCGCCTTTGAATACCACCGTTGAGCTATTGCTGGACGTAGAGCTTGATACGGTCTTGGCCAGGCGAAGACGTTCTTGGATGAGACGAAGAAGTCTGAGAGATGTTATTAATATATTGATCCCCGTGGCAAGAGTGTAGCCATGAGAGTTGATCTGCTGAGGGGTAGGCGCAATGGTCCCAAACTTCGTCTGGGAATTTTGAAAGAAGGTCATACGCTCGCTTTCCGAGGAATAGAGAATCGAGATTAATGGTGGGCAGTATCGTCTGAATTTCTTACCGGCGAGTACACGAAATGCTCCTGTGGATGAGGTTCTAGTGGCTATATTGTTCTCCGATTTATCAGAGCTTAGTTTTTCCCGGTGCCTTGCGAATACATCGTGTCGAAAGCTTCCAGTAAAACTCAAGACCAGGGATAAGGATAAGCGCTCGTATTCCTCTGATTCCCATTTAATCGCCTGCGGGTTTCACGGTTGAGCCTCAGTGGCGTGAGTCACCCATCATGACACACCTTGAAACTATATTTAACAAGCGACCTAACGCTTACATAGTCGTACACAGCAATGAATGTAATTACTATACCATTGCTATCAGAACCATCGCCAATTCAAGAAGGAAGTGGAACTTGTTCGAACATTCTCGTATGAAGCCAGGAATGAGTTACGAGACCGTTCTCAGAGCTGTCTCAGCCTTACAGTTAATCTCTAGATCTTTACCAGAACCCTTGCCTCCAAAATGCGTATCGTCACTGTGCTGATATGATGCAGCAAGGGATCCTCCTTTGGGGTTATTAGCAAATGCCAAGGATTGTGTTAACCTTGCTCCAGTCGCTTCAGAAGGCTTCGCCCAAGACCTTCCCACTGTAACCTTGAAGATAATCATTTGGGGAGAGAGTGCCTAGGTCGTTCGACATAATCAGTATCAAATGTTGTCGACAATGAGACGACTTACGGCAAAAGCATAAAAAAAGAATCCAGTGATCAACGAAAGTCCTACAGTCGTACGCAAAGATTGGAACGACTGATCGCCGGAGTTAGACAGGGCGGTACCCGCCAGGGTCGTAGCCGCATGGAGGAGCCCGAAGAATGTTAAGGGAAGGGCAGATTCGATCAGGATTGTCATGACGGTTTTGTACGGTTCGAAGGACTCCTTTGGAAGTACCTCCGCCAGGTTTCTACGAGCTTGGATGAGGCGGTAAAGAATCAGAGATGTGACAATGGCATTTGTTGCGCTCGTGAAGATGGCAATGGCTACCCCAAGCTTCGAGCCGGTACGGTCTGGCCTGGGACCTATGACGTGACTCGCGATCGCTGTCCCTGCAACCGACCATCAGCAGGGGTGTATTATGAGGATCATGATTTACATACCGATGAACGCGACGAACGTGAATCCGGGAATAGCCACTACCCAGGGTCGTTCGCGCCATACAATGTAGCAACGGTAGAGCTGGGATATATTAAAGGTTGGCGTTGTTCGCAGATCAAGTTATTAGAGCCCCACCAAAACGCTGTCGCCAAGGAACACCCAGGCATGGACCATGGTTGTGCTGACTTCCCAAACCCACCATCTCTCCCGATTAAGACGGGCGCCTATCGCCAAGACGTTCCCCCAATCCGTGCTGTGACTCAGGATGTAGAAGACATAATATGCATCCAAAGCCGTCCCAAGTGCGAAGAATCCGAATATGAGGAAGCTAAGGATAATATAGCGTCTACGTCCTCTCCTCAAAGCGGGAGGGGTATCTAAGAAGCCAGCAAGATTATAGAAGCACATGAAGCATTGTATCCCTAAAGAACAGAGTGTAAGGTAGTTGAATCCAGCTTAACAGATTGGTTTGGGACTTACCGGCAACAACGAGGGATAAGGCAATGTGAGCGTAACTTGCACTGATGAAGGTGTAGCCATAGGCTTGCAGTCGTGCTGCTGCTGCTGCGGAGGACATGGTACGTCTACTACTCGGTATGGTAATGAGAAAGAGGCAAGGATGTCCTGGTACGACTTGCCCGCCGAAATTTCAATGACTTTATATGATAATCCATTGCCAGAAGGGTGGCCCATATAAAGACAGTATCCTGGATCCTCTGAGTTAATCCGGCTTTACACGAAACAGGACGTACCCTTCTCTTGAACATTTTCACCATACATCACCGCCCACGACCAAAAGAAGGGGTTCAATGGGGGATGGAAGAAGGTTGAACCTAAGCAAAATGGATATCGATGGTCTCGAAACGCCTCTTTGAGTCCTCTTCGAAGTTTCTGATCAGCAAATTCCAGTGGATCGCAATCGGATTCCTTCTGAGGAATGATTACCATGCCAAGTTCGGGACTGGGAGTCAAAGATGTTGATTATCAGTGTGGCTGATGATAGGGTCCACAATTGCGATGCAGCGAGTCCGTCTGGCGAGCCCTGAAACCCCATGAGGTGTAAAAACCTGTGATCGAGGTAAAACCTCGAAGTCTGTCCCACAGCGCCCGCTGAGAATGGCGATGGTTGCCAAAACAGTATATAATGTCTCTTTCATGATTTAAGCACCCCCATTTCCAAGATTGTTCGTGGACACGCCAAAGCATATAGACAGCAGAATAAGGATCCCAAGTCCCAGAGGAAAGTCCTTCTGTTGATTATCCTTCGGATGCAGGAGAGTCAGTGCACTAAACTGACGATCCATAGAGGCGAGACGTAGGCTTCAGAGTAGTTTCGTCTGATTTGGCGTTGATTAAGTTAGTTTCTATATTCATATTGTCAGTGGTCGACGGCGATGCACAATCTCTTCAAAGTTCATCATGCTTGTGAGGTATGCAACAGGTACAAGCGAACAATGAGCGAAAAAAAGGTTTGGCCCTGTTTGGCCTCGCTAAGACGTCCGGGCCGATTACCTCCGACGAACCATCGGAATGGTACTGCCGGGGGGACGACGGTGAGGATAGAACACCAGAACAATGGCACGGGGTTTCGCGACGACAACGAGGCTTCAATCTGTTCTCACGGCCCCGTCCTTGATCTTCTTATGCGGCTCTTCTGTTCGTGAAGAGTATATGTAGAGACTCGCGAGCTTCTGGCTTTCTGTTCCCATGAGTTCACCTCAGAAATGTCCTTTTAGGAATATATTAGTTGCTGAAGGCGTAATGATCTAGATAGACTGTATTTTGAACGCGATATCTACACACGGGCCCCGAATGCACCCTTTTCCTGGACGTCTCGATGATCATGATGGGTAGTGGCCTCTGTTTGGGTCTCAGAATATGATCCCTCAGTATGCACAAATGCCAAAGGTTGAGTAAGTGGCGCCTGCGTTGCTTCCTCGTACGTCGTCCAGCTCCTCCCGGTGGTCACTTTAAAAATGATCATCTGGGGAGACAAAGCCTGCGATGAACGAGACTCAGTTGGAATTCCAATTGAAGAAACAACAGGACTTACAGCAAAGGAGTAGAAGAAGAATGCTGTGACATACACTGTCGCGTTTAAAGCGCTGAACGCTTCGAATGTTGATTTCACATAAATAGCTGCGAGTCCCAACGCGGCGTGGATTATCGCAAAAACGGCCAAAGGAACAGCAGATTCGATAAGGATGGCAACCACGCCTTGGTAGTAGGGCTGGTTTATCTTGGTCGAAAGTGCCTTGCTCAACTTGTGCCGCACATGGATGAGGCGATATAAGATGAGGCCAGTGAGTATGATATTTGTGACTGCCGTTAGAATGGCGCCGGCAACTTCGACCTTGGCATCTGACGCTGTCGATATACTTGACCATACTTGGCGGACGATTGCCGTGGCTGTTGAAGAGCAACGATCACATCATGATGTATCAGCGCTCAGACAGCTGATACTTACCGAAGAAAGAGAGATAGGTGAGTAACGGAAGAATGACGACCCAACGTCGATTATACCAAACAATGTAGCAGCGATATAGCTGGGTGAGTGTGTGAGTCAGAGTGGAAATAGAAGCATGGGTAGATCATACACGCACCAGCATTCCGTCACCCAGCACGATCCAGAAGTCAGTCAGAACAGACCCAGTCGTCCAAGCCCAAGGTAATGTAGCATCATCCAATGCAACATCAAGGAACCCATCCCATCCAGAACTGTTGGCTAGGGAGTAGAACACATAGTATGTTTGAAGTGCCGTGGAAAGCGAGAATGATACAAATAGAATGAAGCTAACAATGATGTAGGGCAGCCGCCGCTTCCTCTCTGATTTTGATGACTCGAGGAATATGGACAGAATGTAAAAGAACATGAAGCATTGGATACCTAAGCCAGAGCATCAGCAAGGAAATACGTAGGCGAGAAATATGGACATCCAACCTGCGACGACCAATGACAGCATGAAGTTGGCATACATGGACGTCCCCAAGGTGTATCCAAACGCCCTGTACTGCTCGTCGGTTTTGATCACTCCCATGCCCGTGGTTGAATTACCTATTGAGGTACGAGTGGCTAGGGGAAGACAATTCCACGGAAATGTGTCAGAGCCCTGACGCTCCTATTATACCATGTCCTCTCATTCTTTTTCTCACATACGGAGTAATAGAGCACTATTCGCTACTCAAAGAAGCATAGTCTCTGATATTCGAAGATTCCGAACTCCCATTAGTCAAGATAGTCCGGGATCTGCGGCGACGTTCGCGTTTCGGGTCCTATTGAAGTACATAATATGGACAGGGTGCTTCATTCAATTAGTATGTTACTCAGGAGGAGGACAATTAGCTACCCATCGTCATAGAGAGACATACCGCGATTACATCGCTCTAATCAAAGAACTTTCATTTACCAAACTCAAGTCTCCTGCCTGGTCGGAATGAGAAGCAAAGTACCATCCGAAGACTAAGGCGAGAGCGCTCAATCGGCGGATCAAAGGAGCAAAGTTAAGTTGGATGCGATTATCTCGGACCTGCCCTGACTTCTTTATGGTTGATTAGGAGGGATTTCACTCTCGTAGAGCGCATAATCTACAAATTCTAAGTACGTTCCTGATGAAAATCACTAGGTAGCTAGTCTCTTCCCCTCGATATCGTTGGCCGCCGGGAAGCTGAAGCTTTGAGATTCCATGTCTGAGGCAGCGGCACTAGTATGAACAAATGCCAAAGAACGGGTAACGCCAACTCTCGTCGCTTCAGAGTTGTTTGCATAGGTTTTTCCTGTCGTAACCATGAAGATAATGAGCTGCGGTGACAACGCCTAGATATGATAGGCTCATTCATCAGTCGATTATCATCCCGAGATATAATTGAACTCACAGCAAACGAATAAAAGAAGAAAGAGGTAAAATAACACGCGGATTGTAACCCTCTGAAGACTTCAAACGAGGGCTTTGCATAGATCGCCGCGAGACCGACGGCGGAGTTAACGATGGCAAAGAAGGTGAACGGAAGTGCTGACTCGATGAATATCATCACGATGCCTTTATATGGTGTCCACTTCTTGGGATCAATCCCAAGAGCTGTTCCGATCGTTTTATGAGCGCGCATCAGGCGGTATATGATCAAGAAGGTGATTATTCCATTCGTTCCAGCCGTCAGAAATGAGTTTGCGATTTCCACCTTGCCGTCAACGGTCGTTTGTGTACTTGAAAGGATCTCACGCGCTATTGCTGTGCCTGTCGCGGCCATGGTTAGCAAGTGAAACAACTCCGATTTTGGGTTTAGACGTACCAATGAAACCCAGATAGGTGACAGCGGGGAAGATGACGACCCACCGTTGGTCGTACCATACTATATAGCAGCGATGAAGCTTGAAATAGGTGGGTTGAGCATGTGAGATCACAGTAGAGAAGACAGATGAGCTCACAAGAAGACCATCCCCGACAATGATAAAGACATCGGTCATTACATTGCTCGCCGTCCATGCCCAATAGAGTACACTGTCGTCAAGTAGTAGCTTGAGAAACTCCAGCCAGCCAGAGCTGCGACTGAGAAGATAGAATGTGTAGTATGTCTGGAGAGCTGTTGCAAGGGAGTATAGACCAAATATGACGAAGCTGGTGATAATGTATGGGATGCGACCCCTCCTAACCGCGCGCGGAGTGTCTAAAAAGACAGCTAGACCATAAAAGCACATAAAACATTGTATACCTGACCCAAACTCAGTCATCCAATGTCAAACAAGCGAGTGAGCTGAGTTCATATACCTGTGACGACCAACGACAGCGTTATGTCACCATACAGCGAAGCCGCCAAGGTATAGCCGAATGCGGCACCTTGTTGCGGACCTTTCACAATTGCCATGGTGGAGTTGTGGAGGAACGGTAGAAGGGGCTACCTCAAAGCCATGGGTACTTCGTGCTTATATGAAGACGAATAGAGTTAGAGCGACTAGCTATATATATATACGGTGAGGAGCTGTACCGGCTTCTCTTCGACTTGCATCAGCGTTGGGTGGCATAACATGCACAATAATACCACCCCACCTGCCTAATAGTGGAGCACATAAGTGGGGACTCCGCTGTTAAAGAGGCTGAAGGCTGAGAATCACGGATGTGGGGCTAAGAGAAGGTCCCGGCGCTGCCGTGGAACACGATGTTAAATACATCAGTAAAAAGCCCGGTTGGAGGTCTCAAGAGACCGTCGTGAGAACCGTTAGTGAACTTCGAGCACTGTAGGACGAACACGGTTGAGATCCAATCGAGCTTGCTTATCTCAACGCGTAGGGCTGACGAGTCACATCTCACCCACTTCCCACATCGCATTGACCCGTCCAGATCTCGAACCCGTTGTCACATCCTTTCGTTTCTGCTTCGCAGCAGCCCTTTTAGTTGAATACTCATTACTGATGAATGAATAATTCATTATTCTACCTACGTAGATACACTGAGCAGATAGCTAAATCCTATAGTGATACACCGTCACACTCGCCTCAAAAATTAAAAAATCTCCAGTATGCACCCTATCACAAACGGTGTAGTAGTAGTAAGCTGATATGACAAGGCTTAAATGACTGCGCACACCAGATCCAGGCTCGTGTTCATACCGCACCCCTAATCAAATTACGAGTGAGAATGGCCCGTGGTGGACATCGGCGGCGCGGAGCGATTAGCGGACGGTGGTTTGAGTGCAAAGCATAGTGGCTGCAAACAACGGGCAGCAAAGCAACGAAGAGGCTGCGCCATGGAAAAGCATGAAAGGAAACACAGGGCAGGGGACTTTACGTAAGTGACGGCGGGCGGTGTGGTATGACGTCACCCGTCCGTCACATCCATGTGATCGTTCACAAGTTCAAACATATAAATAAAAAATTTGAAGTCGAGTAAAATAAAATCTTCGAAGAGAAAGCAAAGTGGGGGGCGGAGCGCGAAATCGGGACGACGGGCGTGAGACATGATGTCATCAACCCGACACGGCGGACTTTTTGATGCTTGTCCGTTTTAGGCTCATCTCATCCACATCGTGCCGAGGCGCTCATTGCCACTGTGAGAGCGTTTGTAGTGGTTATCAAGCGTATTGGGAGTGTCGATTCTCCCATCTGTTGTCGTCCTATTACTTTTAAACACTTCACGAGCAATGGTGGTGCCTATAGATGAAGGAAGAGAAACTTGTGAGGGGTAGTCATTGGACAATCGAACCAACATATGAAAGATAGGTAAACGCTGGGAGGATGGCAAACCCAATGACGATCGAACCAGACAATGTAGTACAGATAAAGCTAGGAAAACTCAAGCTACACCTGAATGAGAGTGATTCATACTCACTAAGATGCCATCACCGAGAATCATCCTTGAAATATCTGTCATGAAGCCGTAAAACTAGACAAGTAGATGATTCGAGGAAGATAACTATTAACGTGAATATCAAATACCATATTAACTATATAATTAGGAATGTACGATACACTACTCGGACACTTGAGCGGCAAAAACTTTTCTTCCGATCTTGATAGACGGTCTGTTTACACGTTAGTATTCTTGTCATATTGGGTGCTATTGTCCTTCATATGCTGCGAAACGTGGTTGTCATTGTCGTCGTGTGTCTCCGTACGCCCTTCCTCGTGAAGAAACGCCAAAGACTGCGTGAAATACACTTGTGTCGTCTCAACGGGCTTCATCCATGATTTTCCTGTTGAAACTTGGAATGTAATTAGCTGGGGAGAGAGTGCCTGTTCCTATGTGTAAGCCTAGAATATTAATGCGAGCCACTCAACTCACATTAAATGCATAGAAAAATAAGGCTGAGAAATACGAGACTGCATTCAATACTGGATCAAGTTTCGTGCTATACACCGCGCGCAATAAGATGCCAGCGTGAACCAAGCCAAACACTGCGAGGGGTAACGCAGACTCGACGACAAGCATCATGATAACACCCTTATAAGGCTTCATGACCTCATGGGAGAGCGTCTGGCCAAAGACTCGCCGAGCACGGATGAGGCGGAATAGGATAAGAGTGGTGACGATGACGTTGGTTGCGACCGATAACAGGACGTTGGCAGTGTCGAGTTTGCCGTCATTGGTTGTTTCGTTGGTTGCAATGATGCCAAAACCTATTGCAGTTCCTAAAAGACGGTAAATAAATTTAAAATGATATGCCAAGGTCACTCACCAACGGACGCAAGATAAGTGAGTCCGGGGAGGAGAACGACCCAACGGCGCTCGTACCAGACAATATAGCAGCGATATAGCTGTAAATAAAGCTCAATAAGTAGTCGGAGGCAAGGACTGGCAGCACCACTAACCATAAGTCCATCTCCGAGCGTTACCCAAGTGTAGATCAACCAAACGCTGAACTTCCGGAGCCACCTTATTGGGTTCCGTCCGATAAGGAGCCTCAACCATCCCTCCCAGTTGGAGCTATGGCTCAGCAAATAAAGCATGTAGTAGCAGTCGATACACGCTGACATTGAGAAGGCAACGAATATAAGGAAGCTCAGAACGATGTATGGAATGCGTCCTGATCGCGATGCCGAGGGGGTACCCAAGAATGCCGAGAAACTATAGAGCACGAGGAAGCATTGGATACCTTGAACGATGGTTAAAAGTCAAAGGGCTGATCAAGATGACGAACATACCTACGATGACCAAGGTTATCATCGAGTTGGCATAGAAGGCCGTGCCCATCGTGTAGCCAGCTGCTTCAAGTCGTGCCGAGTTGTCTGCCATACCTTCGGGAACGACAACGATTGAAGTTAGAGTTTTCGTTGCGGTGGGGCTTAAGGACAGAAGACACCCAATCGATCCCCTCCACATACCCAAAACTTATAAAGTATCTGAAGTCAAAACATATTACGGAGCTACGGAGACGCTGAGGGCGGCCTTCTGACTTCATGTTCCTAGGGCTATCTGGGTTATGTGAATCTAAGTTCAGACACGTTGCTCGGAATAACAAGAGGGCTCCAATAGACACCGTTTCCTACAGAGTGGGCCTTGTACTGATTCAAAGTAAATTCCTTATCATAACCTAACGGGGATATACCCCAGCATCTCCGATACAAAAGGATTCTGAATAGTTGATATGGGAGCAGAGGCTCCAAATCTCGGTCCAGCTATGCGCTAAGCCTCGATGAGCACGACTGAAGAAACCCCACAGAATCGCCGTACCTGGACTTGTACTTGTGAACGAGGGGATGATTTGAGGTCAGCGCAGGCGACGGTCTTATCGGGTCTTTCATCGGTTAAAGGGGAGTATGTAGAGGATTCTAGACAGGGCGATCCAAGTCCCGATCTGAACGATACGTGTACTTAGTAGTCTGTCACTGAGCGCGCCGTAGGTTAACGCCGACGAAGTTCGTCCCCATATAATGAGAGATCAAGTAATTGCTAATCAAGCAATGCAAACGGCTCCGGCGGCCTGGAAGATTCCATCGATTTGATGTAGAGAGGCAGTACACGGAAAGGCTAACTGAATTAGCACCATCCTTCAAAGATTACGAACAGTAAATACAATCGCATAAATAAGTATATGTTAGAAGGAATATCACCCTGTCGATGAATTCCATAAGTCAGCAATTAACCCCCTTCTCACGATCATCCCTAGCTTGAGCAGAAACGGAGTCGGAGTCGGAGTCGGATGCGGACGCGTGGGTGTGTGCAAAGGCCAATGAATGTGTAAGGGCAGCTTGAGTAGCATCCGCTTGCCTTGTCCACGACTTCCCTGTCGTAACTTTGAAGATAATCATTTGGGGCGACAGGGCCTATAAGGAAGTTACAATCAGCGATTTCCAATCACACAGCGAAGTTATTTATACTTTACTTACAGAAAACGCGCAGAAAAAGAAAGAAGTCGTCTGCGCAACGGCCTGCATGGCACGCACAGCTTCAAACGAAGTTCGAACATAGTAAATCGCCGCAACATTAACCCCCGCGTCGATGATAGTAGCTAGCGTGAAAGGAAGCGCAGATTCGATGAGCATGCTGACGATTCCTTTGTATAGGTTGGGTACGGCACTCCGATTGCCGAGCGCTTTCTGCAGATTCCGCCGAGTTTCCATGAGCCGGTAGAGAATGAGGGAAGTGACCATGGTATTTGTTGCAGCTGTTAGAAGCGAATTTGCGATCCCTACTTTCCCGTCCCTGGTGCTCCCCGTGGTCGCGAGAATGTTGCGCGCGATGGCAGTGCCTGTAGTTGTTTTAGGAGTGAGAAAGTAGACATACGATTGCGTTATCGTACCGATAAACCCAATATAAGTGATTGTTGGGAAGATTATGAGCCAACGGCGATCATACCAGACTGTGTAGCATCGATAAAGCTACAATGGGGTTAGGATAGTGATATAAATGAAGATCAAGATTCTCACCAGGAGACCATCTCCAACCGCTATCCAAGCATAAATCAGGGAGGTACTAAGCGTGAAGGGAGCGCGTAGAGTGGAGTCATCCAGAATTATCTTGAGAAGGTCATGCCAGCCGGTGGAGCGGCTCAGGACATAGAACATAAAGTACGTCTGTATGGCACTCGATCCCGCATACATTCCAAAGATAACGAAGCTCAGGACTATGTATGGCAACCGTCCCTTTCTCGATGAAGCAGGGGCTTGGCAGAACACGGACAGCCCGTAGAGGCACATGAAGCACTGGATGCCTGTTCATAGTCAGACACCGAGGAGAATCAGAGCACCATCAGGCTATAGATATAGGTAGTGAATCGCACCGGCGACGACCAATCCCATCATCACGTCGGCGTAGAGAGAGGAGGACAGTGTGCGACTAAAAGCCTCGATCTGCGCCGGACTAAGTCCCATTTTCGGTGTCTCAAGATACCAGAGCAGACAGGATCGAGAGAAAGAGTCTGAGGGGACAAGTTGTCCTCGAATTCAGATGTTTCGATATTTAATAAATTTCTATCCAAGCCAAGATTCTCAAAGTGTAGGTCCGAGTCCGACGAGCGCTCTGCGCCCATGCACACACAGCGCACATATAGACAGCACCTCCAAGACCCCTGTTCTGATTCAACTGAATAGACAGGTACGAGTATTGATGTACATGGGACATAGGGTAGCTGGAACCTGGATATACTATTGGCTTGGCAGTCGAAAGAGTACGCGGAGCTATAGAGTTTCCGATCTAACCGATTTTCGTATAGCATTGCCTGTCGCATCCTCTGCAATCCCACCGTACGCAACACCATTCCATCGCCAAGCATACAGGTCGGCAACGTCTCCAAATACAGCCAAGTAAAGTATGGTATCGTTTTTGGCAGACGGTCCCTTTCGACCTTGTTACTAAACAACGGTGCCTTAAGCATTCAAATTTCTCTCATTAAGTAGTAGATTACACTATTACTTCTTATGCTCTGGTAGTCATATCATCCTTCTCCTGGCCTTCCCTCACTTGAATAGACACAGATTCAGAGTCGTAATCGGATGCACGACTATGTGCGAATGCCAAGGAATGTGTGAGTCCAGCTTGAGTCGCATCTGCTTGTCTTGACCATGATTTTCCCGTCGTGACCTTGAAGATAATCATCTGAGGTGAGAGGGCCTGTCGCCAGAAGTGAGTCGTCTCCAATCAAAAAATACGAGCTTTGACATACGGAAAACGTGCAGAAAAAGAAAGACGTTATTTGAGAGACCGCTTGAATAGTGCGGAAGGTCTCAAACGTCGTCCGAACATAAATTGCTGCTATACTGACAGCAGCATAAGCCGTAGCGGCTAGTGTGAAGGGGAGAGCGGATTCGATTAGCATAGTCATAATTCCCCGGTATATGTTAGGCCCGGCGCTCGGACTCCCGAGTGCTTTTTGGAGGTTCTGGCGAACTTGGATGAGGCGGTACAGGATGAGCGATGTGATCATGCCGTTCGTTGCAGCTGTTAGGAACGAATTTGCGATCCCTACTTTCCCATCTGTAGTATCCCTCGTGTTTGAGAGAATATTGCGCCCAATTGCAGTTCCTGTAATTTCCTAACAAGTGAGCATCGAGATGCCATCTGGATTCAATCACCATCACGCACCAATGAATCCGATATATGTGATTCCTGGGAAGAGCATGACCCAGCGTCGGTCGTGCCATATAGTATAGCAACGATATAGCTGCAGGGCGGACGTTAGCTTCATCTTCGTGAAGGCGGACTAGGCTCTCACCAGAAGGCCATCGCCGACCGCGATCCAGGCGTAGATTAGGACAGTGCTGAGCGTCCAGGGAACGTACAAGACACTGTCGTCGAGAATCATCCTAAGAAGCTCCGTCCATCCCGATGTGCGACTCAATACATAAAACATGTAGTAAGCCTGAATCGAGACCGAGACGGAGTACATCCCGAGGATAATAAAACTGATGATGATGTATGGAAGCCTTCCTTGTCTTGATGCCCGGGGTGACTCGTAGAATACGGAGAGACCGTATAGGCACATGAAGCACTGGATGCCTGTGTTTCGCACCTTACGTTAAGTACCAGGACGCGTGAGCATGCAGACAAAAAAATGCAAAGGCACCTGCGACTACTAGCGACAGCATGACATTGGCGTAGAGGGAGGAAGAGAGGGTGTAGCTGAAGGCTTGGATTTGAGCTGGTCCCTTGACGATCGCCATGGTAAGTTGCAAGGCGATCAATGAGTTCGGAAAGCGCTATGTATACTAGTTTTCTTTGATTCGGCGGCAGTCCGGAAGCGCCCAGGGTGGCGCTCTCGGACACCGCTATGTACGCATACTGCTGTGTATATATAGAGCCGCAATAGCCTCGATTGGAATGTATGGGCGCGTTCCGGGGATGATTTTCAAGCGTTGATTTAATACTCGCTTGAGCTATGTACATATATACAGTATCTTAATCCACATAGAGATCCAAATTGCGTGTACATACAATGCTCTTGTGCTCTGGCGCGTGTTCAATCTCACAGTGCAAATCTTCCGATTTCGGGATTATGGATGCGCTTGGGGTACTTCTATCTTACCAGTCTTCTGTCATAAAGCGAATTAGGTTCTAACGGGCGCTTGAATTGAGCGAAGCTAACGCCCTATGTAGCTTCGGAGGAATTGATCGCATCACGTTTTAGTCTGTTTTTTTTTTGCTTCTAGCGGGCCACCAACTGGTTCCACAAGACAGCTGCGGAGTCCATCGCCACTGTCGTGAACATATGCCTTGAGTTGCCTTGGGCTGGATATGAGGTATGTTCTACATGCATCAATCTCATGTGTAGCGATGTGGCCCTCCAAGACGAGAGATAGACAAACAAAGAGTACTAGATGTCTCGCTAGTTTTTCGGTAGCCGTGAAATGACAAACCACAATTGGGCAAGTGTGACGTGCACGGCAGCCACGCTTTGATGCTTCTCTAATCTGGTCATGATCATCAAACTAGAGGAGCACACTAACCCTAAGGAGCACATCAAAGCGGGGTCTCGAAACCAGCGATTGATACTGATCACTAGCGTACATATATTTGGCACCTTGAATGTTCTCAGTTCTGTCTCTGACATCTGTAGCTCGAACAGACACTGCCTCCCAGTTGAAAGTTTTTGAATGGCCTTATCTCTTGGCAATCTTCTGAGGTGAGAGGGGCGCATCTCGATGCAGAGTCCAGAGTCCAGACGCGACGCGTTGTTGTGAGATGTTTGTCTGGCCACAGTGGATCTCAGGCTGTAGCGAGTCTTCCGCTGTCTCTCGCCAGACATTTGTTTTTCCCTTCACATCCATATCAAGAAGCTCAGGTTCTCGACTGACTGCTCTCCTAGGGCACGTCCATGCTCTATAGTTTGGAAAGCTCAGAATTTATTCGCAGCCATCGATGCTACATAGAGTAGAGTGGGAGAACGTCCGAGCGATGCTAGGACCGCCGGTTGCGTTGAGGACATGCCACATTCGGAAAGCCACCACCGATACGATTTCCTAACTAGGGACGGGTAACCAGTGGCACTAAAGTTGAGTGGACTTTTGCATTGTTCTTCACTTCATCAAAGCGCGTCTTGACAGATGTATAAAAGGTGGCTGGTTCGACCCCTTCAGTCTTTCGCCTCGCCCGCCATGTCGCATGCTAATAGTAGTAGTAGTAGTAGTAGTACCGACCGCTTTGACGCCTTCAGGCGCGACCTCGCTTCGGCTCTACCTCCACCTCATCAACCTCCAACGAACCATTTCAACAACTCGTTCACGCAAGACCTCGTAGACGCGCTTCCCACTAGCTTTGACGACTTTGCGCGAGCCTTATCTTCGGCTCTTCCTGATCCATCCACGCTCAACAAAACGCCCGACCCGACTCTATGCTCATACTTCAAAACCAAAGACGCCCAAAAACTCCTTGAATACATCCAAACCAACCCGACCTCTGAATCCCTCGAAGCCATCGTCGTCGCCTACGGCCACGTCTCCGAACTCGATATATACGGTCTAGACGACTACACTTTCGTTCTTTTCCAAATTTCCGATGTCACGTATCGGAAAGACTTTAGAATTGAGGTGGTGCGACCGGAATGGTATGGGATGTACTTTAGCAAGGGACATGGCCCCGTTTTGCCTTGGGACCTTGAGACTGAGCTGTTTGGTCCAGAGCCGATTGAGGATCGGGGGCCTTTGAGACTCCCGCTCGTCACGCTCCTCAGCATCGCCCTCTCCGGACTCGTCAGACGCAACCTCATCAGGTGCGCCCACGCTCCCAGCCTCAAATGCGATAAAAACAACCTGTACGTGCGGACGTGCATGATGTACGGGAGTCTTGTGCAGGCTGGGCTGTGTGAGGTTAGGGACGCGTTCGGGGTGGTAGTAGTAGGTGAGGGGGGTGTTGTTACTAGTAGGCAAGTTTGTATTGATATTCCGTGTGTGGTGGGTGGACCGGGGGATCTTGTGAGGTATGTTGGCCAGGCGTGTGAGCTGTTGTATACGTCGACGACACGTGTGAAGGCTGCGAGAAAGGATCCTGAGACGGTGCATGAAGTGGTAGTTTTGGAGATGCTTGTTTCGAGGATTGTGGAGCAGCTCGGGCCGTTGTCTGGTACGGCACCTTTGATTGATGTGAGTTTATCCCGACACTTCTTTGGCTTGATTGGAGAGCGAAACTGATGAACGTTGGTGTTTTTTTTTATAGCTTCTTACGTACCCGTTGGTGCATGATCCTATCAGCTCTAGAGAGCTTTGTCGAAGAATATTTGGAGAAGAAGAACAAACTGCAGGACATGAGATACGACTCTTGGGAATGACGTACTGATTGTTTCTTTCTCTCGCTATTTTCCGTCCCTCTGCAGCAGAATAACGCATATTATAACATCATCTATCCGAGTCGTATCTCTCTTTCGCTTTCTCTTTACTACATCAATTTGCAGGACATTCCTGTTTACTACACCTAGATCCTCATTCGGCGCACTGTAATACTATTGGTATTACAAGGCCCTCACGTTTATTACACGTAGTGTTGATAAAGAAATCGGCAACATGGGTTTAATTTAAGACTCGTAGCTGCTTCAAGCATATTTGAAGCTTCGGCTCTCAATTCGGAACTTTTACCCTTACTCTCCTTCAGAAATAGGACGAGGAACACTGTTTTCGGTGGTAGTGTCCTGGGATGGACGTCAAAGCGATTGTTTAAGATCTATACCAGCCATTGACGTGTAACCCTAACCCGCGTAGCTTACATAAGCTGCCACGTCTATGTATGCCCAGCGTATTACACCAACAACTCTTTCCTTCTCTCATCCATCCCTTGTTCTTTTGTCTTTTCGTCGTTAAAATGAGCGGCTGTGAGTGACTTCCATTCCGCGCAATCCAAAAGGCTGACTTGTGCACGGGACAGTCCGGTTTCTGAATCTGGTGAGGCCTTTCCTGCCCATCCTGCCCGAAGTCTCGTCTCCCGATCGAAAGGTGCGTCATCGTAGCTTGTAACCCATCATCCACGTCTAACCTCTCCTCAGGTCCCCTTCAACCAAAAAGTGCTATGGACAGCCGTGACACTGTTGATCTTCCTTGTATGCTCTCAAGTCCCGCTCTACGGCATCATGTCCTCCGACTCGTCCGACCCTCTCTACTGGATGCGTGTCATCCTCGCCTCCAACCGCGGCACCCTCATGGAACTCGGCATCACCCCCATCGTCACCTCGGGCATGATCATGCAGCTCTTGGCAGGCGCCAACCTCATCGACGTCGATTTCAGCCTGAAGGACGACAGAGTCTTGTTTAGCGGTGCTCAGAAACGTGCGTGTCTACCTCCAGAGTACAACAATTTGCTAACGTGATATCATAGTCTTCGCGCTGATCATCGCGCTCGGTCAGGCTACGGTCTACGTTTTGACCGGTCTTTACGGCCCACCTAAAGAACTCGGCGCTGGAGTCTGTCTCCTGCTCATCATCCAACTCATCGTCGCCGCCCTCATCGTCATCCTCCTCGACGAACTCTTGCAAAAAGGGTACGGACTCGGCTCGGGCATCAACCTCTTCATCGCCACCAACATTTGCGAATCCATCGTCTGGAAAGCCTTCTCACCCACCACCGTCAACGTCGGGCGAGGTGCCGAATTCGAAGGTGCACTCGTCGCCCTCTTCCACCTCCTCTTCACGTGGAACGACAAAGGCCGGGCGTTGAGAGAGGCGTTTTGGAGGGAACGTCTTCCGAATGTGATGAACCTCTTTTCGACGGCGCTTATTTTCGCGCTTGTGATTTATTTGCAGGGGTTTAGGATTGAGATTCCGGTAAAGTCGAATAGGTTTAGGGGACAACGTGGGACGTATCCCGTCAAGCTGTTTTATACGAGCAATATGCCGATCATGTTGCAGAGCGCGTTGACGAGCAATGTGTTTATTGTGAGCCAGATGTTGGCCAGTCGGTTCCCGAGGAATTTGTTGGTGAGGTTGTTGGGCGTTTGGGAGGTGCGTTGCGTTGTTGTTGTTTTGGAGGGCTGACGCTGACGGTGATGTATAGCCTATGGAAGATTCGCCGCAGCTTCGTGCTACGGCTGGGATTGCGTACTACATGTCTCCCCCGCATACCATCAAAGAAGCCGTCCTCGACCCCATTCATACAGCTGTGTATATTGGATTCATGTTGAGCGCTTGTGAGTTTTCCTTTGCTTTGTTTGAAGTATTATGCTGTGAGCTAACGACTGATGATGCTCATCTAGGCGCGTTGTTTAGCAAGACCTGGATCGAAGTGTCTGGATCTGGACCTCGAGACGTCGCGAAGCAGTTGAAGGATCAGCAGATGGTCATGGCGGGCCACCGTGAGGGTTCCATGTACAAAGAACTTAAACGGGTCATTCCTACTGCTGCTGCGTTTGGAGGAGCGATTCTTGGGCTGTTGTCTGTCGCTGCTGATTTGAGCGGGGCGATTGGGAGTGGGACGGGGATTTTGATGGCCGTTACTATTATTTATAGCTGTGAGTGTTTTCCTTTGTGACTTTGTGAGGGAGATACAAGACCTGGGCTGACCCACCCCCTACTATTAGATTGGGAGATTGGAATGCGCGAATCTGGGGGACCCGAGGTGGCTGCTCTTTCTGAGCTGATGTAGAAAAGGAAACGTGAGGTCCTCGAGGTGTTCATGGATGGTGTCGTTCGTAGTAGTCTGTTGTGGTTCGGTATGATTATATAAATAATTTTCTGTGCGTGCTGTTTGGTGGTGGTGATGTTTTGAGGTATGATTTTTGTTGGTACGGTATGTGTCACGGAGAGGGGACGGAGGGAGGGAGGATGTACTTAGACTTGGAGTAGGCATGGTGGAGGTCTGCGACTGAGGACAGGGAATCGGACAAGGGTCGGATGCGCTGTCTGGAGAGATGGATGGATGGGGTGAGGCATAGGCATCTGCCAGTGTGCTCTGATAGGTTAAAAGTTTTGGGAAAGCTTGAGCCTTGGATCAGATCGGCCGCCGCTCTCGGAACTACTCTGAGCCTCTAGCAGCCTCTTTTGCACTATCTTGTAGGAGGGAGGGGGAGATTTGTTTTGGAAAATGAGAGATGATGGTGAGGAGAGAGAGTCTTCATAAATAAGAGCCATCTGCTCACCAAAGCAAGGTTGGGATACTGGCCGAGTCGTTGAGACAGAACGAGGACAAGACAAGACGCCATATGCTCATTACCGTCTCTATCTCTTGCTTCCTGCAATTCCCTTGGGGCCGTAAACAAAAGTTTCAGACCTAGTCCGACGAGCTTGAGCATTTCCTTGCTGTCGACGTTTTGGTGTGGCAAGTCCGAGTCTATCGCTAGAGGAGTTCCTTTAGCCGCGTCTATGCCGAACGACTCTTGGACGTCGATGATTTGTGCTCGCCAGAGGCTTCCGTACATCGTGCACGTCTGGACTCTGGAGGTAGAGGTTGCCTTTGTCGATGGTGGCGCCGCATACATCGTCCGCTTCAGGGTTCTCCGCTGCTTGCTGGTTAGTGAATTGTTGTTAGTGAGGAGTGGATGTGGTCTAGGCTGGAGTGCGCACGGGAACCGTTGTCGTCTTTCAAGCTGAATATCACCGACAGCATCGGCATCAGCATCGACACATCGACAACGAGGGCCCGCCGACTCCCGTTGGTGTGGGGGTATCTGCGGAGGGCGGTTAGGTCTTTGGTTTGGAAGGATAGGATGAGGGCGCGGATGGTGCTGCGTGAGATGCTGGAGAGAGCGGACCTGGAGCTCGGGGGTTTCTGAATCCGCGAGGTTTGTCAATGTCAAGGCTCAGGATCTGGGGGAAGAGTCGGACCCTTTGAGACTCCCTTGTTGGTGAAGGTATCATGGGGGTGTGGGGCGAGTGCGGGACATCATTTCTCCGAACGGTTGATGGTAGATACTTTTTGGAACCTTTCTTTCGGTGTTTTGGACCCCATCCTCTTTTATGTTAGGCCTGGCTGGCTGGCTGGCTGGCTGGTTCGGGGCCGCGTGCGCTTTGACAGTCACAGAATTGTGCCACTGGCCGTGTCAAGCACTTGGTGGCCACTCGGAGTGGCCCATTCAAAAGTCTCTTTGAAGCTTTGATTTATATTGTAATATGAAAGGACACTGCTGCGGCCTGGGTTCCTTTGCTCGGCATGCCTGTGTCCGGGCTGTGGGTCGTCCAAGGCTGCCTGTCTTGGGTGCTCGGACTCGCATTGATACTATATAGCATGCAAAAAGGAACCGCTGGGAACTATAAGTCGTAAGGAAAGTTCAACCCTCGTGGTGGGTTATCAGTTTACTTGGGAGTCGTTTGATTCCACGGATCGCCCGAATCAACCCAAGGGGTGCTTCAAGACTAGAGCTCGCAAACGAAAGAAGAGAATGAATGATTTTGAAATAATTTTACATAGTGGATACATTTCGAGTTGTTATATGTACCTTGTCTGCAAGAACCAGTATAGTACAATGGGAACGAGAATAAGAATGGGAGGGTTTTAACATTACGCCGAGAGGGAGGGAAGACTCAGAAAATCAGTCCCCAGATAGTCTGTGCGTTCTCCAGTGCGGCGATCGTATCGTCCGCGACTGTGATGGCTGGAAGCACCTTTTGTTCCAAGTACTATGAATATAAAATCAGTAAATCTCAATCGTTACTACAATCAGAGCTTGCACACGACCACTTACCTCAGAAAGCCGCGGGTACTCCTTCAACTCTTGGTACAAACGCAACACCCGAAATCGAACTGCCCACTTTTCATGATCGTCGTTTCGTAGACGCGCTGCAGCGACTTCTATAGTCCCCGTACAAATCAGCTTGATAGCTAACCCGACGAGCTTGACCGTTTCCCCATTTTTGACGAGGGAATCCACGTCGGTGTCGATCATGAGGTTGTTGGTGTTCGGAGTGCTGACGCCGGCGTCGTTGAAAGTTTCTTCTTGGATGGTGCAGAATCCGGCTCTGCAAAGATAGCCGTATAACAAGCACCTTCGGAGGTATATGTTTCCTTGGTTGACGCTGGATTTTAGGTCTGGGACTTTAGAGGCACCATGATTGTACAAGGAAATTCTGTAGCCAATGATATCGTGGATGGCTCTGTTTAAGGCGGTGGGGAAGTACAAGTATCCCTCTGAGCCAAAAGGGCGACCAAAGTTCGTAGCACCAGTATCCTCGCGACTCACCTTGACGGTGGTATTCTGCAAGGCTGCGCGTACTTGGAACAGAAAGCCTACCAGTTGAGTCATGATACTGATCTCTTGGTTGATGGATCTGTCGCAATAAATTGCAAAGACTCGAACGAACATGTAGCGTCGAGGTCCCCTCTTGAAGAATTCAGCGACCGCTTTGATGTCCCAGGCCTCGATGGCTTTGCCCAGCAACGCACAATCTGGAACGTCTTTTTGAGGGATAGTGAGAAGAAGTTCGAGTTCTGAAATGGTATTGGACCCTGCGTTGAAGACAAAGGGAAGCGTCGAATCGGAAGTGTTGGCCATTGTGTCTGGTAGATGGTGGAAGCTCAGAGTTGTGTGGCGTCTGGAGGTAGGTACGGTGGTAGGGCTTGAGTAGTATATGGGGACGTTAAGGCTTTCGGTGCTCAGCTCTTATACGGTTGAAGGAAAATGGGCGCTTTGATAGGATAGACCCTCCCGCTATAGCTCAAAGCGGCGTATTGTGCTCAGAGTTTCTCGATATAGTGCTGAGAGTGAGCGCCCGTGCTTTGATCGACCCTGCCAGAAGAGGTCAAAGCGGTCGACTTCATCAGTCTCCGTGCTCAATGCAAATCAACTCCAAGCGCGAAGAGCCAGGGTTCCGGGGACTCTTGGTCCGGGAAGGCATTTTTACAGACGGTCAACTGGTTCCACGCCTATCCGATAGCATAGATAACATACTGATTTTTGTGGTTAGATCCGACGATAGATTTTGGTCCGTGCGTAATCGATGGTTGCATCAGTCTCTCAAATACGAATTCGAAATACAAAGTTTTCCAGGGGAAGAGAGGAAATCCAGGCGTTGAAGTACCAGTACAATCGCTCACCTCCACTTGTGACACAGGTGAGTATCCTGCTAAGAAACGTGATAAAAGCAAGGGCACATCGGTGTGTTGTGACACTCTCTTGCTTGTCTTTTTGGAGTCGGGCCTGGAAGTTTTTCTCCAGTTTTCGACTGAAGTTTCGTTCTCCTTTCCCTTCCCCTCGCCGAGGCTCGAACCCATGAAGCGCCACCGGTACCATGCCCGCCTAGCTCAATCGGATAGAGCGTCAGACTCTTATGTCTGGGCGGGTTGATCCGTCTCAGCAAGGCAATCTGAAGGCTGCGAGTTCGACCCTCGCGGTGGGCTATCATGTTACTTTTTTCTCAGTCATTCTTATTACAGTTGGGTGGGACATTTGTCTCTGTGTATGGCTTCGCGTTATTGACTCGGAAACGCAAGAAGAGAACTCGTGAATTTGAAGCGTAGTAGACACAAGAATTCCATGTAAGACTTTATGCAATGAAAGGGAAGAACGGGCGTTTAGTTGTACAGGTGCCTTGTTCAAGTATCAAAGAGGTAGTATAGAAGAATGGAAAGAAAATTAGAGTGAGAACTGCACGGGGGTCTTTCAATGCTACACCGAGGGGGAGGACTCGGGGAAAACCAAGCCCCAGATATTCATTATAGGCTCCAGCTCCACGTTGATATAGCCCTCGACCGAAATGTCGTTAAGCAACTTTTCCAAGGCCTATGAGTACAACCAGTGAGTCGCAATCAGATGCCGAAAACACGATACTTACCTCAGAAAGGCGGGGGTACTCCTCCAGCTCTTGGTACAAGCGTAAGACCCGCAATCGAACCGCCCACTTTTCGTAATTGTAGTTTCGTCTCCGCGCTTCTGTAATTTCCGCATAAGCTGTACAGAGTAGCTTGATGGCTAACCCAACTAGCTTAACCTCGTCCCCCTTTTCTGCGAGAGAATCCACGTCATTGTTGATCATGAGGTTCAAGTTGTGTGTGCTAGCGAAAGCCTCCTGGATCTCGCACAATCCAACTCTACAGAGACCACCGTATAACAAACACGTTTTGAGGTACGTATTCTTCTCGTCGACGGTGGTTCTCATGTCGGGGTTCTCAGAAGCGGAGCGATCATACTTGGATAATGTGTGACGAAGGATATCGTGCCAGGCCCTATTGAGGGCGGTGCGGAAGTATAGGACCTCCTGTTTCAAAGGGCGACCATCGCTATCCTTGAGATGTACCTTGATAATCATTGTATCCTTCAATTCTTCGCATAGGTTGCGCATGAGGAGTAGCAACGGATCAAGGGAACGACTGTTGGTGTCGACAATTTTCTCGCAACACAATGCAACGATTTGAACGAACAAGTAACGTCGAGTTTCCGCCTTGAAGTATTCGACCAGCGTTTTGATGTTTCTCGATTTAAGGGCCTTTCCTATTAAGACACAGTCTGGAAGGTCGGTTCGTGAGATACCGAAAGGAGCATATTTGGGCACAGTGGCGCGGTCAACGGGAGGTGTCGAACTAGACGTGTCGGCCATTGTGTCTGATAGTGGATGGTGGAAGCTGGGGGTTGCGTCTTGAGTATGGGAACGGTAAGGCTGGTGGTTCTCAGTGTCCAAGCTATTATACGGCAGAAGGAAAGCGTGCGCTTTTATAGGGCCTCCTCACCATATAGTTCAAAGTGGCAAACCGCGCATCAAAGTTTATAGCTGAGGGCGAGCGCGTGCTTTGTTAGACCCTGCCACAGTGGCAGGTCCGAGTCAAAGCGGTACACTTCATCGATCTCCCTCTTCGATGCGTGTCAGCTCTGAGTGCAAAGAGCTTGAAGCTCCAGGGCTCTTAGCACCTGGAGGGTATCGTCGGACAGCGAGCACTTGATACATTCACAGGCGGACTAGGATCATACAGGGGCCTACCAAACAGCACAAGTCGAACATAATGGCTCATTGTCTATGTAGTATGTGCTCGGCGGCTATAGGTAGTCAAGGGACTGTAAACAAAGAACCATAATGACAATACAATAGGAATAGAGCATAACAGCTAGCGGGTAGGGTGAGAGCGTGTACTGATAATATACAATGGCAAAAATCAAAATAATACATCGGCATTTCCGAAAGAATCTTATGCATAGTGCGGGAAAACCGTACTCCAGATACTCCTCGGATTAGGCGTCCCTTCCTGCTGGAACATCTCCTCTAGGGCCTACGAACACAATCAATAAGTCTCTATCGCACTACGAGGGAATGAATGCTCACTTGAGAAAGGCGTGGGTATTGCCTTACCTCTCTGTGGAGATATTTGACCGATTCGCGTCGTCCATCCAGGACTGTGCTACCGGAAGATGACATGAATAGTAGCGCGAGCGCCACTCCAACAAGTCTAACGATATCCCCGTCCTTGGAGAGGTACTCCAGCTTTGCATCAGCGTCTGCGAGAGGTATCTGGACAAGGCATAGTCGAGCTCGGAATACGCTGCCGTACATCATACATGTTTTGAGGAATAGGTTCCCTTCGTCGACAAATGACTTCAGCCTCTTGTCCTGCGAGGCCCAAATGTGATAATCGTGCAGATTGGATTGAATGCGATGGCCTAGAGCCTTCTCGAGGGCTTCCGGAAAGTATATGGCTTCGCGGATTAATGGGCGGCCCATGCTATCCTCGACAATCAGGAGCTCGATATCGGTTTTCTCGCTCAGCGCACATACGCTGTTGAGGCGTGCTGTGTACCTGTCGAGCTCACACATATCGTTGTGGACGAAGAACTCGTAGACGGCCACGAGCAGCTGGACGGCGTAGTATGACCCACTTCGCTTCTTGAAGTATTCGGCGAGTACGTGGATGTCATCGTTCGAAAAGAGTTCGGCAATTGTTTCTAGGTTGGGTAATGTTGCAAGATGTGGAGGTGCCTTACGGAGGTCTGCTGGCAGGCGGAAGGTTCTGAGGTTTGGAGTATTCCAACCCGACTTCATTGTGGAGCGTTGGGTGGTTGTGGTCGGGTGGTGAAAAGGGTGGGCGACCTTTTAGCAAGCACGCGTACGCTTTGCTGTTTATCACACAAAGTCAAAGCGTCAACTGTGTCACCTGCAGATACCTTCCTAATTTGTCACTGTATAGGTCTTCGCTTTGTCCATTATTCCCACGCTTCACAGTACATTGTTCTGTTCAATTCGAACGCCTCAAATATTATGGGAAAAGAGCCTTTCGTTATTAATGCAATGTGATTACGTGCTTACTCAGAATATTGGAGCACCTGAGTTTACAATGGCAAACAAGAACGATAGGAATTAAAGTTGTTAGTCGTCCCCTCTTGATCCCTTCCCTTCGCTAGTCCTTGACAGGAAAAGCAAATTCCATATCCTGTCCGATAGTAGATTGTTGAGATACCTATTTCCAAGCTTGTCAATGTGTAGCAAGAACTCTTGCTTCGTCAAGACACATCGGGAGAGGCATATGCCGGACAGGTACACGGCCTCGATGAGAAACTCCACGTTCTGGATAGTCGAAGTCATACGATCGAATTTCCATGCCACAGAGATTGAATGGGCGAATTGGGCATCTCTTTGCGCCCCAGCGCTGCAGAACTGTGGGCGATTAGCTATAGGGGAGCAGGGGGGGTGGGCGTCAAAGAAGCCGGGCTGTCAGTCAGTCAAAGCTACATGCTAGTGGCAGTTCCAAAATCATAGGTCAACACAGGCTCTTCCTGATGACAATGATGCCACCCAGGTTTCGCTCGTCATTTTTGTTTGTGATCTTCACTCACTTTCTCGCCCTTGTAACGTTGACAAGCAAGGAAGCCGTTCAAAGGTAGAGAAGACATCTGGCCGTCCGACTCGGAGGGCGATGCTGCACATTTGTAATCACGGATCATAGTCCTCCATCGGATCTGAAACAAAACTTCGCAATTGCTTTCGATGAGCTTTCAAACATGGCCTCTGAGCTCCGCGGTTTCTTGTATCCTTATCCAAGGACTTCAGTTACGACTCGTGACGAGACACTGGCTTCACTCCTGAAGGACAACCAGGCGTATGGAATCGACAGACTCCCGTTCGTGGACTTACACGTACGAGTTCGACATCTAACATACTTTTTAAAACATGGGTCGCCGAATACACTCCTCTCCACCACATTTCAGTGCACGAATACAATCAAGGGTCGACTCACACCTTTCCCGAATGACCACACTGTCTACATTCTTGACTTCATCAATAGCACAGCATCCAACAACGGGGTGAGGGTGGATAAAGTTCCATTCTCGGTCTTCGACTTTATTCCCGATATTCAACCACTTTTTCCTCTCGAACGTGTGATTCTAGATCCAGCCAGGATGTTGAAAGCAGAAATGAGAGGAGAGAGCCCCGAGGACGAGGAGAATTCACCAGATGTTTATTTCGTGTGAATCCGTACCATTGTACGCAGCTCAAGCATACGACGACCGGGAAGACCATCAAGAATATCAGCTTTATGGTTCGGAATGCCAGATTCCTCCCTGTACCCATTGTATGAGCGTCTAGGTGGAGGTATAACGGGTGTTTATTACTATGACGTCAGAAGTATCCCAATCCTTGGTAGCATAGTATGCATGTACTAGGTCTTGTATATATGTAACGTTCGCTGTTATATACAGCGCCACTGATAATATTAGCTGGATCCGTGTCCTTTCCCGGGGTCAATCATTTTATCATCGGGTTAGTCTGGGGTATGCGCTTTACACGGTCAAGCGCCACCGAATACAGCAAACAGGTCGGAGCATAAGTCGCCGTGATGGTTCCTCCACTCCACCCGCCAAAAGGAACAAGGCGGTGGGCGACTAGTACGACATATGGGCAAAGCAGAATGCCGCGCATACGGCCCTATAAATAGTCCGCGAAATACTTCGCTTCGCTTCATCCTCACATCGCTTCTTCAAACACGTTGGACATGGCTACGTACACTCGGGAACAGCTAGAATACTTCGGATACACATTAGGGTCAGCGTTGTACGCGAATTACATGCTCGTCCTGGTCTTCACAGGTCCGTAACCTTCCTCAATTGACCACAGTTCTGGCATTCCACAGGCTAATTTCGGGGGCTAGGAATACAATGTTTCATGTGTTTCTACGGACTTGCTGTCTTCCTCGAGACCGCACGCGCGACACGGAACAACGGGCGGTTGCTATACATCATTCTGAGCTTCGTTTTGTTCGGGATGTGCGCGCTCGCATCTGCCTTGGATTCTTATCATATTTTCGACATTCTGAGCCGCACGGCGGATTGGAGGGGGGTGCTTAGGGCTATTATTGCTGACGAGGAGCAGGAATGGGACCAGATCCTCAGCGTGGCGTTGCTATATAGTTGGGTTGCAGTCGGAGATGGAATTTTAGTGAGTAAACCACCGACGGTGTCCCTCGCTTTGTGCTCATCCTATATAGCTTTATCGATGCTATATGGTTTGGTCGGACCACCGCTGGGTCATGCTTTTTCCCGGGTTAACTTATCTCGGCTCTGTCGGTAGGTTTATTCGCATTTCGTGCACTCCTATCCCTAATACAGTATTTGCAGCAACGGCCATCGCGAAGAACATCACGTACAGCAGTAATACTCATACCGACGGCAAGCTCGATGTAGCAAACGCGGTCCTCAGCACGGCAACCAACGTTGTCATCACCTCCATGATCCTATTCCGCATCATCCAGGGACGCCGAAATTTTGGTAAAGTCCTGTCCAGGGAAGCAGTTCAACCGTACAGAGGGTCCATGAACATCCTCATCGAGTCGGCATTGCCACTCGCACTGTTTGGAATAGTCCATATCGCTGTCCTTCTCAAAGCTATGTACAGCACGACCTTCGACGTCAAGATCAACGCCGTGTCTTACTTCACTGGATTTTTCTTTTATACCTTCTCGGTGAGTCGGCTCCGCAGTGCTGTGTTCGGGTGGAGGGTTTAATGATCGTTCGGTCGATAGGCACTATCGCCTCAGATGATCATATTCAAGGTTACGACAGGGAAGACTTGGTCGAATCAGTCCGAAGTCACTCAAGCCCGATTTACACGGTCATTGGCGTTTGTGCATACCCATGGCTCTGACGTGGAGTCGCTCACCACCTCGGCCCATCCTAGCAATGCCATTCGAGATGGAGAGGCCGAACAAGAGAGCAAAGCTCATCTTCACCTATGAATGACAAAGTATGGTCTCCAAGTATGCCCCCCGACGGTTTAATATTTGATTGTAATGATAATGGCCTCTTTACTATTTTACCAACAACAACTTGAATACCACCAATCTGATTAATTTCAATACCTAGCTAACGGTAACTAATGCGTTGGAAGGGATGTATGGATGGCTGGTATTTGCCGCTCAAATAGAAAGTTCTGAATATGTACCAACCAACGGGCATCTGCGGTGATC